>JAPPVO010002444.1:0-32278 GCA_030407325.1 Camellia japonica
ACAGCCGAAAATGCCTTAAACTTATCCAAAAAAAGGTGTTAAGGGGGCGAAAATGCAAAACAGCCCTCGAATAATCGTATGGATGCCATAGCCACCTTTTCCATGAAAAATTGGACTTGTGACAACAGAAGGAATATAATTAGCATGTGTAGGTTGGGAGTTAGAATCAAAAACGCCTTAAACTTAACTTAAAAATGGTGTTAAGGGGCGAAATGCGAAACAGCACCCGAACCACCGTACGGATGTGAAGGCCACCTTCTCCATGACAAATAGGACCTGTGTCAACATATGGAATGTCATTAGCACACGCAGTTTAGGACTTAGCACCAAAAACACATTAAACTTAACCGAAAAAGGGCGTTAAAGGGGCAAAAATGCGAAACAATCACCGAACAACCATACAGATGTCAAGGCCACCTTCACCATGACAAATAGGACCTATCACAATAAACAAAATGTAATTAGCACGTGTAGGTTGCGAGTTAGCGCCCAAAGCGCATTAAACTTAACCGAAAAATGGCGTTAAGGGGGCGAAAATGCGAAACAGCACCCGAACCACTATATAAATGTCACGGCCACCTTCCCCGTGACAAATAAGACCTGTGACAGTAGACGGAATGTAATTTGCACGTGTATGTTAGGAGTTAGAGCTGAAAATGCCATAAACTTAACCAAAAAAAGGCGTTAAGGGGGCAAAAATGCGAAATAGCCCCCGAACCACCATATAAATGTCAAGGCTTCCTTCTTCGTGACAAATAGGACCTGTGACAATAGAAGAAATGTAATTAGCACGTGTAGGTTGGGAGTTAGAGCCCAAAACGCATTAAACTTCATCGAAAAAGGGCGTTAAGATGGCGAAAATGCAAAACAACCCCCGAACCATCATATGGATGTCACAGCTACCTTCCCAGTGACAAATAGAACCTGTGACAACTGACGGAATGTAATTAGCACATGTAGGTTGGGAGTTAGAGCCGAAAATGCCTTAAACTTAACCGAATAAGGGCGTTAAAGGGGCGAAAATGCGAAATAGCCCCCGAACTACCATATGGATGTCAAGGCTACCTTTCTTATGACGAATAGGACCTGTGACAACAGATGGAATGTAATTAGCATGAATAAAGTTGGGAGTTAGAGCCCAAAACGCATTAAACTTAACCGAAAAAGGGGGTTAAGAGGCGAAAATGCGAAACAGCCCCTGAACCACCGTATGTATGTCACGGCCACCTTCCCGGTGACAAATAGGACCTGTGACAACAGATGAAATGTAATTAGCACATGTAGGTTGGGAGTTAGAGCCAAAAATTCCTTAAACTTAACCAAATAAAGGTGCTAAAGGGACGAAAATGCGAAACAACCCCCGAACTACCATACAAATGTCAAGGACTCTTTCCCCATGACAAATAGGACCTGTGACAATAGACGAACCCTGAAAAGGGCGTTAAGGGGGCAAAATTACGAAACAACCCCCGAACCATTGTACAGATGTCATGGCCACCTTTCCCATGACAAATACGACCTGTGACAACAGACATAATGTAATTAGCACGTGTAAGTTGGGAGTTAGAGCCAAAATGCCTTAAACTTAACCGAATAAGGGCGTTAAGCAGGCGAAAATGCGAAACAGCCCTCAAACCACTGTACGGATGTCAAGGCCACCTTCCTCGTGAAAAATAGCACCTATGATAACAGATAGAATGTAATTAGCACGTGTAGATTGGGAGTTAGAGTCGAAAACGCATTAAACTTAATCGAAAATGGACGTCAAGGGGGCGAAAATGCGAAACAGCCCCCGAACCGCCATACGGATGTCACGACCACCTTCTCTGTGACAAATAGAACCTATGACAATAGACGAAATGTAATTAGCACGGTTAGGTTAGGAGTTAAGAGTCGAAAACACCTTAAACTTAATTGAAAAAGGGCGTTAAGGGGCGAAATTGCAAAACAGCCCCCGAACCACCATATGGATGTCACGGCCAGCTTACCCATAACATATAGGACCTGTGACAAAAAATGGAATGTCATTAGCATACATAGTTTGGGAGTTAGAGCCAAAAATGCTATCAACTTAACCAAAAAAGGCGTTAAGGGGGTAAAAAATACGAATCAGCCCCCAAACCACTGAACAGATGTCACGGCAAGCTTCTCTGTGACAAATAGGACCTGTGACAATAGAAAAAATGTAATTAGCATGTGTAGGTTGGGAGTTAGAGCCGAAAACGCATTAAACTTAACTGAAAAAGGGCATTAAGAGGTGAAATTACGAAACAACCCCCAAACCACTATATACATGTCATGGCCAACTTACCCGTGACATATAGGAGTTGTGACAACAGACGGAATGTCATTAGCACGTGTAGGTTGGGAGTTAAAGCCGAAAACGCATTAAACTTAACCAAAAAAGGGCATTATGGGGGCGAAATTACGAAACAGTCCTCGAACCACCATATGGATGTCATGGTCAACTTACCTGTGACATATAAGAACTATGAAAATAGACGGAATGTCATTAGCACACGTAGTTTGGGATTTAGAGCAAAAAACACTTTCAACTTATCCGAAAAAGGGAGTTAATAGGGCGAAATGTGAATCAGCGCTCGAACCACCATATGGATGTCACGGCCACCTTCCCTGTGACAAATACGACTTGTGAAAATAGATAGAATGTAATTAGCACGTGTAGAGTACTCATTCATTTTACTCTGAATAGGCTAATGAGAATGAAGAAGAGTTAAAATAAATTTACAATCAAAACATTCTACCAATAAACATTTATTTTATGAAGAGGTATGCTCCTAAAAATTGTATTTTTTGTAAATTGAAATGTAGTTTGGAATAAATCTTTGATGATACATACATATGATTGTATTTCGAAAAATGGTTTTTATAGATTTTTCTTCCTTAAATGCATGTTATTACAACATTTTTCCTATGCCTGAATGAATAGATATTTTGTAATTGGTGCAATTACTTTTTTATTTTTTGTAGATGGCTTTTAGCGTGGACTTATGTATGGTCTACATTTTTGTTTATAGAGGACACTTGACACTTTTGTATAATCCAGCTAACTATGTCATCATTTGTTTTTGTGTAGATTAGCACCGATGATACATATATAACTATTGTAATCCAATTGATAGTTGCTAGCATGGCATATAACCTTTTGTCGTGGTACAAACTACGATGGTAATTTGTATCACTCTGTGGACTCGCCTTTTTCTCGCGCCCTGCCTTTTGGAAAGGGTCAAAATGAAAGGCCTCACAGTTCAGACTCCTGCGATTTTGAATCTAGTCTCACAAGTGCAATGTGAAACTGATAATCACCAAAGAGTCCAATCCGACAAATCTTTTTAGAAAATCAATTTTAAATCAAATAATGCCAAAATTAGACTACTTTGCCAAATACAAAGTCGCCACCTAAATATTTTGTTTTTTTGGAGAAATTTAGGAAACCCTGACTCATGCCAAAGGCCATGTGTCCGTCATCACCAAAGTTGTCTCGGCTCGGGAACTTAGATACGAGAGGGGAAGGTCCTGAAATGAGCACCCCCACTCGTCCGATCAAAGATCGGCCTGTACTAATCATGATATGATGTTTTATAAACATTATGTGTTCTTGTTTTGATTATTAAACTAGCTTTACTATGTGACGCACACATGCAAGTATAGACTAGTCGCAAGATTTGGAACAACTCAACTCATGTTTGCTTTCAAAAATGGTTTGAGTTTGCCACCCTCAAGTGGGCTTAAAGATGCGGATTTGCCACCAAACATAATAGGTTTAAAACATGTTTTTGCCACAACAAAGTGGGCTTAAAACGCACATTTCTTGAATCGTTCCAATTCAAACAACAAGCCTTCATCTACAGGCATTCATACAGTTTAGCATTTAAGCACATAGCCTTATGGCAAGCATGCGAAACATGGCAATATGGCAATCACACTCATGCAAGTATGCTAAAGCATAAAAACTCACCGAGTACTCCAAGCCAAAACAAAAATTAATTAGAAAGATGCATGATCCTAACTATACAAGATGTCTAATGCAACACATGCAATATGAAATTAATAGGCTCGGCTACTAATATGGCATATGGAGCAATTTGAACTACATGTGATTAAACACGTATTCAAAGATGTATTGAAATTGCAATGCAATTTGAATGATGCGCCGAGCCTCAGTGCATGCAAGACAAATGAATGGATGCAAACATGCAAGCATAAGGTATGCTAATCGAAAATGCCCCTAATTTAACCATCAAAAGCGATTAAATAAAAGGGAGAAAGACGTGGGGTTGAAAGGCATACACACACGCACGCACACTTATTACAACATTATGCCCTCGCGAAGGAGGGTCGAAATGAATAAGCTAACCAACTAGCTACGCTAATTAAGCTAACTATTACAATACTTGAAATGAATTAACTAACTATTCTAAGCTAATTAATTATTACAAACCAGAATCGAATAACTAGTTACACTAACTAATTAATTATAACACTTGCATGAATTAGCTACAACTAATTAAATAAGTAAAGCGACTAAATGGCCTTGAGGACGATGGATGCATGCTCGGTTCCTCCACCTGAAAAAGCCACCGTCTTGCTGCTGTGAGC
Organism: Camellia japonica; assembly: GCA_030407325.1. NCBI lineage: Eukaryota > Viridiplantae > Streptophyta > Magnoliopsida > Ericales > Theaceae > Camellia > Camellia japonica. The sequence continues at coordinate 4,621 of JAPPVO010002444.1, forward strand.
CTCTGTTTATGCATATTTAAGCACTAAAAATTGTGCCAACTTCCAGAATGCCTCTGCTTCAACGTACCAACACATTGTGCAATTTTCATTGGTGGGCGAAAGGGAGGCTGTCGGCTACCAATGGTGGCCGATCGGCTACTGGTGGTGGCCGATCAGCCATTGTTGACAAGAACTCCTCCTTTTGCTGCAACAGAGAGCAGACAAAGCAAAGCAGTATATTCTCAAGGGTTGTCTGTACTGTTACTCTCTTTATCATCAAACAAGCTCAAAGGAGTGTAACTCTTGGCTCTCAAACCATCAATCAAGCAATTTTCATGCATGATGGCCAAAGAACCAAGTTTGTACAAGCTTAGTGAACGTACTAACAAGACCAAAACAACCACCATCCTATCATGCATGATCAAGGGTAACGGTAACCAAGGAAAGTGGCACATTTCATCACTTCGAGTATGAAATGTCCCATTTTCCTCGTGTTCGAATTAACGTCTGACCCGAACACATGCAATGCAATACATAAGATGCTTATCTTGCCTCTTTTACTTGTCCATTTTTTGTTTACTCATTTTAGATTACCAATCCATTCTTTAATTGGTTAAGTCCAAAAGTGAATGTCCTCTAATGGAAAGTGGACTTAAACCACAAGTTACTTTGGGCATGAAAGAGACCTCGTGCCGTTGGTAATGAACCCTGAATGGGATTAAACCATTAAGCACGAATGTCTCAATTTCACACTTAAGCAAGCAAGGGGTTTAAAACCACTTTCAAAGAAAATAAAAGAGTGAAGAATGGAGGGAGGTTGCAGAAATTTCAATGCTGAAATGGAGTGCAAAACAACACTAAAACATGCTTTCAACTCAAAACAATAATGAACAAAGCATTAAAACTCCAAGCTAATGAAAGAATTAACACTACAACCATGCCATACAAGGCTCAAAGAGCTTAACCAGCCCAAAACAGAGCTAAAACAAGTCAAAACAATAGCAAAAACATGTTGGACCAAAGCTAAGTTAGGCTATAAAAACATGCTAACATGTAAGGCAACTAGGCATGCAAGCAAGACAACAAGGAGGGGAGGCTAACCCCTCCAATTTTGAACTTCAAAAGAAGGTTTTGCCATTGAAAAACCTCTGAGATTTAGTGGTTAAAAGGCCCAAAAAGTTTGATTTGAATGTAAAGAAAAATAGCACAAAAAGCTTCACAAGCTGAGGAGCCAAAAGGGGGGGGGGGGGGGACAACCCCCTAACTCACAAAGGCTCAAACCACTATTTTTATGCCTAAAAAACAAAGTTTTTTTACACCTCAAAACAGCCTTAAAACAGTTGAAAAATATGGGAAAATAAGTATGCACAATAAGCTTAAACTAAGGTAAGTTCTCTACCTTTGAAGCACAGCACAAAACAGCCACAAATTCAAGCTCAAACCCCCTTCCAAGGCTCAAACAAAGCTCCAAGGAACCTTAGCTCAAAGGTGAGAGTGTTTGGTTAAGGGTTGATGTGCAAAAGTGTAGAGAAAACTAACTACAAAGCACAAAATATCAAGTGAGAAAGAGAAAGCTAGAGAGAGAGAAATTTTTTGTCTAAAATGTCTAACCCCTCAAAATGGGGGAGGACACCCCCTATATATAGAAAATCAAGTCTTGAGCTTCAATACATCCTACCATACACGTGTATGAAGATGCAGCTCAGTGAGCAACAGCTAGCACAGCTAGCAACAAATATCCAGAAATATCTGGAAAAAGAGACTGGTGGCTGTCGGCCACCAGTGGTAGCCGACCGGCCACATCCATGACCGACAGCCTTGGGGGGTGGCCGATAGGCCACCAAGAGATCCAGACACCAAGTTCTAGTCCAAAACAAGGCAGAGAAAGAACAAGTTCAAAGGCACAAAGACAGAGTGTTCCACTGAGGACTTCGGACGCTCAAAAACGAACACAAACAAACACAATCATCGAGCGCACAAACGATGACGTCTAAGTTTTGAGAACGGTCAGAAATTGGGTGTCTACACACTCCAAATGGCCATATTGCATGGTAGTAAATATATTTTTGTTTATAGAGGATTGGATTTTTGTATGGAAATATAATTTTAGTTTGGACAATAGTTGGTTTGTATGAATATATATATATTATATATATATTTAAAGTCATTTATTTTTGGATGGTTGGAAGTAATATGGATTGTGGAATGATTGATAATTTTACGTTATGGAATGATTGATAAAATATGTATTGTTTTGTTTATATACATACTTTAGGTTGAACAGAATACAGATAGGTGGTGGAGAAATTAGAATTTTGTGATAAAACATAAGAGCATTTTTTTGGCAATTAAACAATTTGTAATAAAAAAGGAAATACATATTTTAGTAACTAAAATGTTAGTAGCTAAAACCAAATAAAAAATTTCGGAAAACAATTATGGCGGCTACAAAACTTAATGCCAACAAAAAGTAGACATTAAGCGACTAAAACTTTAAAAAAATCAGACATTTGGCGACTAAAATATTTTGTAACCAAAATACAAAACACATTTGCCGACTACAAGTTTAGTAGCGAAAAATCTGAGACTTTTGCCGACTAAATGTTTAGTAGGCAAAACACAAAATATTTGCCTACTAAAAGCTTAGTAGCCAAAAAAGTCAGACTTTTAGCGACTAAAAAATTAGTAGCAAAAAAGAAAACCACACTTTAGATGACTAAAATCTTAGTAGCCAAAAATAATCTGACATTTGGCAACTAAAATATTTTGTAGCCAAAAAATTTTTGATGAACAACAACACTATTGCCGACTAAAAATTTTGTAGCGAAAAATGTGAGACTTTAGGTGACTAAACTTTTAGTAGCTAAAGCACAATCACACTTTAGGCAACTAATATATTTAGTAGCTAAAAAATAATAGGAGGAACAAAAAAAAAAATTGGCGACTAAATCTTTAGTAGCTAGATATAAGTAAGGTTTTTCGCGACAAAATAATTTTAGTCACTGAAAAGGTGTAATTTAATTTTTTTTTTCAATACTTTTGGCAACTAAGAAATTAGTAGGCATTTCAGTACATTTGGAAATTAAAATAATTTTAGTCGCCAAATACCTTTCCCGACAAGCCTTCAGCGACTACTCTTGCGACTGAAAAATTTAGTCGCTAAAAAGTTTTGGTGACTAAAAGATGACTTTTGGTAATTAAAAATTTAGTCGCCAAAAGTGTAAATTCTTGTAGTGATATTAGCGATGGATACAAATGTGATGCAATTTTATATCTAATTTTTTTAATGATTTAATGAATAGAAGATAGTTTGAATTTTATAACTACCTTTATTTTCCTAAAAATTTACAAAATGGATAAATCTGAAAAAACAAAAAAAAACATTACCGAGTTTCAAAACCCTTTGAGTTGTGTGTTTTGTATAATCGTATAGACATTATGTTTGAAATTTCAAAAATGAAGTGGAAACAAGCTTTGCATTTGGGTCGGTTACACTTTTATTTATTTATTTTTATTTTGAAAATCTCATATTTACATAATTTGTCAGGAGTTTGTTAGAAGAGATGATAATAATATTAGGGAATTAAATTAAAAAGAAACTAAGCTCTGGTGAATCAGTGTCATAATTATGGTTTTCGGTTACGAATCAAAACCAGCTAATGTGAACACAAAGTAAGAGACAACAAATGGAGAGCCGTTACCATACCATCGAATCATGGGTTGGAATTTCATATTTTGTTTGAAATTTCATTTTTATTTCTCCATTGAATATATTTTTGTAGGATTTTGAATTTGTAGATAAATTTTCAAACAAAAAGAAAAAAGTGAAGAATTTTAATCTTATATTTTATTTACTTTTATTTTCTATATTTTGTTTTAAATTGTTTTAATATTGGGATTTTAGTGTTTTATGAGTCGTCACTGTTCAAAGCGGAGCAACATGAACTTGAGTACGGTCAAGTAATCCTAAATTTGGAAAAAAAAAAAAAAAGAACTACATATAATTTTGCAACATTTTTTTAAAAATTTTAAATTTTTCTTACATATTGATGTGATATTTATTATATTATTAAATGAGTCTGGTGTTTAAAATTTCAAAGTTTTATTATTACATAATATAGTTAATAAAAAAATTGTAAAAATTATTAGTTTATGTAATATTTTCTTTGATTAGGGTGTGTTTGATTTACATATAAAAAGATTTAATAAATATAATTAGAATGGATTAAATGAAACAGGATGGGAAAGAAAATTTTGTCCATTTGTCCCCGTTTTGCTTTCTTATCGAAGCGCAAAATTCACACTTGAAGGGCAAGTAATGCCGGAACATTCAAATCAACATCACCCTTTTTTTCGTTCTTAGATTACTCTTATGTAATTGTGGATTTCAAATTTTATAAATTTTTTTTCTTTCACTTTTTAACAGTACATTCATATTCATTTTAGTCTTTGTAACGGTTGATTTTAAATTTTATAATTTTTTTTTTTTTTTACTTTTTAACAGCACACTCATATACATTTCAGTCTTAAATTATACTTATGCAACGTTTGATTTTTAATTTTTTAATTTTTTTGAAATTTTGCACGCTCATATCATATTCACATAATCCATAGATTCCCTCCACTGTGCAATCTTCCGTTAAATGACAGCGCAGAGCCACGCTGGCTCTGCATGACAAAAGCCAACATTTTCTTCACATTCATGCATGCCTTTCTTGCACCTACACACCACCAAGGATCTCTAGAGTATTTTTTTCCTAAATTTTTTTAAAGTGGTGTATTGTGTGGTTGAGATTTAATGTTGAAAAATTGATGTGACTTGTCATTAAATCTCAATCATACAATGCACTACTCTAGGAAACTTTAGGAAAAAAAAAACTCTAGAAGATCCTTGCTCCCTACACACACACTCAATGAGAAATTGAAATATTTTATTTTTCTAAAAATAAATACTTAATTAAGCCAATCCTGTTACAAAATGGATCCAATAAGAGTTGGGTCCTCATTTACATTATTTACATTATTTTATTTTATTTTTAGTGATTTTTATTAATTTGTGTCAAAAAAAATTACATTTTTAGTTCGTCCTGGTGTAAAAGAATTTTAAAAATTTTTAAAAATCTAAAATAAAAAAAGAGTTAATTTAAACCTAAAAAGTAACTCTTTTTTTAAATTTTTTATTAGTCTAGTCTAGTAAATCTTACAAGTCTAAATTTTTTTAGAGAAATTATCAATTAGTGTGATTTTTCAAAAATAATTATTAATTGATGAAAAAAATCATAATTTTAATTATTAGAATTTATAAAATTTATCATTAATTTAAAAAAATTACAAACAAACATTGAACAGTTATTATTTTTTTTTTTAAATTATTAAAATTAAAAAAAAATCAATCCCAAACCAAACATTCATGTAGGACCCACAAGCTATTGTGGTCCGGCAGATGATGGCTTTTGGTGGGGATTATAAATGCAGCTTAATAGCTCATTTTAATATAGGTATGCTGGGCTATCACCGTACTATCTACGGAATAATTATAGTTATTTATATTTATTTTTAATTTTTTTTCATATATAAATTATATTTTTTAAAAATTTTTATAAAAATAATTTAATAATCTTATCACTAACTATAGTACATGAGAAAAGTTGAAAATGGTACTGTAGTAACTATATATGGGTTGTATCTATAATTATTTATATGATGAGATTTTAAATGCTGATCAGGAAATTTTGACCAAATCAATTAATGCAGGCATGTGGAAAGATATGTGGATTGAAAAAAGTTAATAAATGCTGATCAGGGGATTTTGACCAAATCAATAAATGCTGAGATTTTTTTTTTTAAATAAAAAATTTAGAAAATTCATATTAGGATATTGGAGCTCCCACAGGACTTGGGGGTTAGAAGCCTTTTTTTCCTTAATATATATACTAGCATATCACACGTGCTATGTACGGATTGTGTTTATAATTATCTATATATGTGAATTGTGATTTTTAAATGTCTTCTTCTCTTTTTTTTTAAATGCCTTCTTTTTTTCCTTTTTTATATTATATTAAAGTTTAATATTTTGATAATAATCATATGTGTTAGACTTTTCAAGAAATTAAATGTCTTTTTTATTATTATTATTATATTATATTAAAGTTTAATATTTTGATAATAATCATGAAATTTTTTTTATACTTGTTCTTAATGCATTAAAGTGTTATTATGAGGGTAAGACTTGGGGATTCGGAGAAGTTAATAAATGCTAAGGTTTTTTTTTTTTTAAAATCAAAAAATCAGAAAATTTAGATTGGGAGATTGGAGCTCCCACAAGGCTTGGGGTTAAAAACCCCCTTTTGCTTAATATATAGTATAGATAATATAATATATATATATATATATAGATTATAAGATGAGAGAAATAAAGTGCTATCTTATTATAATAGAGGAGATCTTATAAAAAAAAACATGTAGACATGAATGCCCTCCTATTTTATTGTATTTACAATTATCTATATATGTGAATTGTGATTTTTAAATGTTTTTTTTTTAAATGTCTTCTTTTTTTCCTTTTTTATATTATATTAAAGTTTAATATTTTGATAATAATCATATGTGTTGGACTTTTCAAGGAATTAAATGTCTTTTTATTATTATATTATATTAAAGTTTAATATTTTGATAATAATCATATGTGTTGGAATTTTCAAGAAATTTTTTTTTTATGTTTGTTCTTAATGCATTAAAGTGTTATTATGAGGGATAATAATCATATGTATTGGGACTTTTCAAGGAATTCATGTGTTGGATTTCAAAGAATTTTTTTTATGCTTGTTCTTAATGCATTAAAGTGTTATTATGAGGGTAAGACTTGGGAGTTGGGAGATATTAATAAATGCTAAGATTTTTTTTTTTTAAAATCAAAAAATCAGGAAATTTAGATTGGGAGATTGGAGCTCCCACAAAGTTTGGGATTAAAAAACCCCCTTTTGATTAATATATAGTATAGATACTAGCGTATGCCCGTGCCAAAAGGCACGGTGTAAATAAAATTTGTAATTCATACGTATCATACATAATATAATTCATACGTATCATATTAAAATATGTGAAGTCTGTAATATTTTTTGATAAAAATATTAAAAAAATATAAAGAAATACTATTCTTTTTAAAAAAATTGTAACAATTTTACTTGTAGTATACGCTTTATAAAACTCGAATAAAATAACAAAAAAATAACCCAAACATCCCCAAAACCGAATTCCCAAACAATCTATTCCTACAGTACAGACCAAAATAGGAGGCTTTTGGCCAAACCAAAATAACAAAAAAAATAACCAATATAACCAAAATAACACGCAAATGTTGATTATCCAACTACTACACATCATTTTGCATTATAAGCAAGCACCTACTGAGACAACTTGTCCAGGCTTCGTTTTATCATTTCCTATAGTACCACCACAAGCATTTCATACTCTTTCAAATTTTCTTGGGTTGCCAAAGTATGCAACTGGAATTCCAAATGCTCATATGTAAGCCTAAAAAACAATCTATTCCAACATGATCTTAAAAAAACACAACCTAAACTCCAAAAAACAAACTAATTCTGTTAGTCAAAAGATATCAGACAATTATATTGGTCAATATACCACAAGAACAGGCAATCAAATCAAATCTGCATGATTGACAAAATATGGATGCTAACATCCATCACAACTTCTACAATAAAAAAATTTATGCTATAGACAACAACAAAGTAAGATGGGAAGCCAAAATGCAATTCCCAAAACAACTCCTCTTCATACATTCCTTTTAAATCCATAGTTTCATTATAGCGATCCCGGTTTTTCTCCATTCGGTTGTTGTATCCGAACTTGGGTTCCGTGGAGCTTGTTGTTGTATATATCTTGTTTCCATCCTTCAATACTTGGTATTTGAGTTATAGGATGTTTTGGGCAGGTTTGTTACAGGTTTGGTGTGCTTGGGAGCAAATGGTTGCTGCCTAGAATTTTGGTCATTCGCTCGAGCGAGCACTTTGTCGCTCGAGCGAGATCTGTGTTTTGGCTTCTTCACTCGAGCCAGGGTTCCTTCGCTCGAGCGTGCGTCTACATCTGGTTCTGGACCTGAGAGTTGCATTTCTTGGCTCGAGCGAGCTTTCCTTCGCTCGAGCGAGCAAGGTGTATGTTTTGAGTTTCTTCACTCGAGCGAGCATTTTGTCGCTCGAGCGTGCTTCTGGGTTGCAAACCTGAAGCTTCGTATTGTTGGCTCGAGCAAGATTTTCTTCGCTCAAGCGAGGGTTCTTTGTGTCTGGTCGCTCGAGCGACCAATCCTTCGCTCGAGTGAGCCTGTTGTATATCAGATCGCAGCAGCAGGAAACACTTCACTTTTTCACCTCTTTTCTTTATACAAACCCTAGATCTGAGCTCTCTCTCTCTCTCTACAAACCTTCTCTCTAAGGTTTCATCTCCTTCTAGTGAGTTTCTAGCCTAGACTCTTTGTATAAAAGATAGAGGGTGTTGAGGGCTTTGTTTTAATCTGAAAATTATTGAATTTGGAGCACGTTGGGTTTTGGTCTTCATCTCCGTTTGAGCTCTAATTTCGAGGTAGGGATATCCTACTCCATCTTATGAGCTTTTTCTTTCAATTTTGACATTTTGATATGTTGGGGGTTGTTGGGTAATTTTGAAAAAGTTTGGGGTCTTTGTGTAATTTACAAAAGAGGGGGTTTTCATATATATAAACCCATATGTATGTAATACTTTGAGAAAAGGAATTAATGTTGGATTATTGATGAAAATGGAACCTTAGGGTTGTTATGTGAATTATGGGAAAATGCCCTAATTAGTTTGGTAAAATTAATTTGTATAATTAATTTTGAGATATGGGAATTGAATTGAAAATATTGGAATTGGGGAATTATGGACTTAAAGGGGTGTAGTTGGATTAGTTTATCGCTCACCTAGTCAAAATGTTGATAACATATCATTTTGGTGCATTTATTTTCTGTTTAGAAATAACTACTTTGGGCTATCGGTGGAGGATAGTCTTGATTGTTGTAGGCAATGCATGATGATTAGGCGAACTAAAACTAATCAATTGAGCATGCCATAGAATATGGTGGTTGGTATAATACATCAAAATTGTGTATTGATTGAGTGAACATGTATATGATAATTGCTTATATACATTGTGTTATATGGGAGGAGATAGGGGATGTACTCCACGGTTTAGGGGAAGATAGGAGATGGACCTCTAAACCGGATTTTGTTTGATATTGATACAGCACTAAAATGTGTATCATTTGTGAAGTATGGAAGTGATTTTGGCTGAGACTGATACAGCACCAAAATGTGTATCTATTGTGAAGTAAGAAATGTTTAACATGAGTTGTTATCCCAATTGAATTGGAAATATTGCTAATTTGAGATGTAATCTCTTTTAAGTTATCTGGCCAGGTTCTGAGCCACGTTTATGAAATGAATTGATAAGTAAAGGAAAGTGAAATGTAACATGGACATGATTGTCATGGAACTGTAATATGATATAAATTGTTATAAGTGTTGACCATCTATCGCATGCTATTATTTTAGACATTGCTTATATTTGGTTTAGTATATCTCTACTGAGCTTTTGGCTCACCCTATATGGGACATCATTTTCAGGTCCAGGTGATATGCCACCTCCAAGATCATAGCTTGGGAGGTTCTGGGAGTTGAAGACTCATTTGATTATTTTGTTATCTTTTGATGTATTACATGTAAACTCAAGCCAAGGGCTTAATATGTATTTGAGTTAGTACTCTCTTTTTGTAACCAAGTGTTGGCTTGGAAAGTTGTAAGCCCATAGGGCATTTACTTTTGTTGTCAACATGTAATACTTTTATAATGAATACTCTGATGAATAGAAAGATGTTTACTTCTTTATATCAATGCATGTTAAGAATGTTGGGTTTGATGTATTATTTTGAAGGCGTTACATTCATACATCTTTCTTAATATCATAACTGGAAAGAGACATGTAGTTAAAGTATAATGTCAAAAACTTTTCAAAAGAGAAAAAAGAAAGTTCATAGAGATACACATATAAAACCCAAAAATCATGGCCTTATTAAATATCGTAAAGATCTTTGGTGAGATTTCTAAAAACAAATGCCAAATCTTCCAACATTTTCGAACCAAAAGCAAACCCCCCATGTCCAATTCAAAACCAATTAATTATTTTAACAAATCCAAACACACACAAATCCAATACGACCTTGACTACGAACTTTCTTGTGAATTATTACTATTATTTTTATATAAATAAATTAACTTAACAATATGACGTTAAGAAGAAGAGAAGACAGATATGAAGGCTTCAAAAGGTCATTTGTTTCAAGAAATTAAAAACATGCAATGCTCTCATGCCTGCATTTCCAAGAGTCTACATGGATGGCGCTGCTGCTAATGCATTAGCTAATGCTTTTCTATACATAGAGAGGAACCAAAATATCAAAAAATTCAAAACAATCATATCAAAATTCAAAAAAGAAAAAGAACCTGAAGTGGGAAAAAAAAAATCAGTGAGCTGATGCTTTTCTACACATAGAGAAGAACCAAAATATCAAAAAATTCAAAACAATTATATCAAAATTCAAAAAAGAAAAAGAACTTGAAGTGGGAAAAAAAATTAATAAAATCAAAATTCAGTGAGAAAGCTGGAACTTGACACTGGAATTTTCAAGGGCCTCAGTGTCAGATTCTTTCATCATATTAAACACCCACAGCTTTCCTTCATTGGCTGATGGGAACTATTTAATGTGATGTTGTAGTAAATTATGCAATGGAAATAATGAAAAGAATGCTATGGCAGAATGATACAATCCCTGGTAAGAAAGAAATTGCCTGCCAAGATTTTTTTGGGTGAATAACTACCTGCCAAGATGCTCATGCTCAATATACAGATAATACTGAATTTCCATGTAGACTATTGGAAATGCAAGCATCAAGAATTTCAAGTTAATTTCTACTGAAATGAAAATGCCTATGAGAATATAAGTTGAAGAGTTTTCCAAAGAGAGAGAATGGACAAAAATGAACCAGATGATAGTAAGAACAAAGGTAGCAATCATCTTCCTGAACCCTATTACTCGAGATATAGCAGCCATGGTTTATAATACTCAACCTATGTCCTTTTCTTTGCTTTTTGTTTTATAATGAATGAGACATGCCATATCTAATCCATGTACAAAACCACATGAAAGCAGCATTAATTAGTGAATCTTCACCTTCCCATGAATCAACCTCAAAAAGTCTATTGGTCCTCATTCAATCCCAACCCTTTCCTATATCATTTTTCTCTTTGAGTTATCACCAAAACCCCATAAAACATTGAGGTTTAGAGAATTTTTATCACCTCTTCTCTAAAAAACTAACTACTATACATTTTCTAATTCAGGTCAATTTCAACCCTTTTAATTAGAAAACCAATAAACTATTTTCCACCAAACAAAACTCTAACCCTAAACCCACCACAAATAAATTGTAGGCAGCATTAGGTCCAAGTTAACTCACCCAAGTATTTTTTAGAAAGAAAGCCCTATGAAACAACATGAGCAGCTTGTTGATTAAGTGTAGTGGGTTTTATAACAATCTTCAGATGAGGGGAGAGAAGGGTAAGAATTTCCACTCTGTTTATTCTCTCTTTGTTGAATGGCTTTTATGGACAGATGACCAATTTTTTTTGTGTTTTGTTTTTTAATGGGTCTCTTATTTGTAGATTATGAGAATTTCTACCCAAATAATAAGAAGGAAGCACCAAAAGGGGATGAGCAAAAATCAGAGTCAAAAGGTGAGTTAGTAACTTTTTATTTACAATTTATTCCATGTGAATTGTGGATTCAGTGTTGTATTCTTGTCATTGATGGCAATGCTGCTGAACTAGTCTTCTATTTGGCTGTCAAGAAAAAATGGGACAGAGATTGGAGGGGAAAAAAAAAACACTCATCAGTTCTACAGTGAGCAAGAAATTGGGTACCGATGATATGTAGACAAATTGGGTACCGATGCTATTAAATAAAATATCCATTATATAATCATTAAAGTGGATTCCACACCAACTGATTGTGTGAATGCTATTTGTTAATTCCACACCAAGTGACAGAACATTCCTGAAAAATATGAAGTCTTAAAAAAACAATTTTACCCTTCTCATTATATGAACAAAGGTATTATATTAAAATAGTCATTATATATACATAGAGATAGAAAACTAATTACCTCACATTAATAGTTTTCAATGCATGCATTTTATGGGATTTTGGTTTTCATGTTTTAATTGTGTTAATTTATTAGTTCTTGAAATATGAAATCTATGCTTCAATTAAAATATTTGTCGACCAAGTAGCACTTTTTACTCTGTTAACTTGAAAATTGTGCCCTCTGTTTTAGAATTGGATCTATAACTGACAAAGTGATGAAATAAGAAGACATGAAAAGAAGAGGAAAATACTACCTCTGAGAAGCCAGCCTGATCAAGGATTGCCCGTACATAAAATCAACACCTAGAACTGTGATATATTGGCAACCAGCTTTTGCTATCTTGACAGCTGAATCTGCCATAACCAGCAAATCAGATATATGGATGTGAGGCCAGTGCTTCTGGGTAGCAATTAAGACACCTTGGACCTCAGGATCCATGTAAATAAAAATAGTAAAAATTATTTTTTGTGTAGCATAGCAATTAGAATCGATTTCATCCCAAAAATATGCATAGCAATTAGAATCGATTTCATCCCAAAACCTAAAAAATGAGAAGAATCAAACACAGCAGAGGTCAGAGAGACTCGAAATTAGATGTGAAGAAATAGTAATCGAGGTCAAAAATAATGTGTTACCCAAAAGACAACCTAAGAGGGGGCTGAATTAGGTTTTTACAAATAAAAGTAATAATACCCTAATAAAAATTATGACTAGCACAATAGATAAATATAGTTAATGAAATAAAAATATTTAAAACAAGTGTTCTAACAACTATGTCAGTTAATGATTTTAAGACAGTGAAAATGTGAAATATAGCTATGTCAATTTAAATAAAATAAAGAGATAAGGGAGAGAGAGGCAAACAAATTTATAGTGGTTCGACTTCAACTCGGCCTACGTCTACTTCTCAAGCTTCACTTGAGATTTTCCACTATACTCTAACTTCACAGGGTGCTAGCAACCTTTTCACAGATGGAGCAATCCTCCACAGATTTTACACAGACTTTCTAAGTCAAGAACACTGAGTGTACTACACTCTTACAAGATTGAAAAGAATGTGTTTTTGCTTTCACAGAAAGCTACAAGAATTATCTCTCAAAGATAGATATAAAAATAAAGCTCCGGTTTTTCTGTAAACCTCACACAGGAAAAATAGGCTTAAAGCTATACGTCTCAGTGTATAATTTCTGAAAGAGAATATAAACAAAAATTGAAAAACACTTCTCAGAGAATTTTTCAGTGAATAGATGTGAGTGATTATAGATCAAATAATATTTTCTAGTTTTTTGTAACTTGTTTACATTAGAGGCTTTGGTATATATAATAAAACTTATAGCCGTTGTATTCATTTGAATATCTTCCACTCCATCATTACTCATTTGAATATCTTCCACTTGAACCTTTTGGCCTGCTGCTGTGCTGGGCTGTTTGAACCTCTGGTTTTGGCATTATTTTTGGGTTGAAATGAACTCCTGATTTAAGCAAATATTAAATACATTCAAACAACATTTAGGATAAAAGTTTAGGTGAGAAATAATGAGACAAAATAAATTTTGATTCTATTTTTCTCTTTCAAATAAATTAAAACATAATTTAAATAAATCATCAAAATAAATTTTGGATTCTATTAAAACATAATTAAATAAATCATCAAAATAAATTTGTGGCATTGGTGGAAGAACTAAAGAAAATGAGGGAAACAATGCAAAAAATACAAGAGGATCAAGAGGCAAAAACAAAAGAAATAATGGAAAAGATGAGCAACACAGAGAAAGAAATGGAGAAACTGAGAAAGGAGTTTGAAGTACTCGAATCTGAAAATAAACAGTTAGTTGAACAGATTGAAAAAAATGTTGTTCATGCAGCTACCCAAGCTTTTGCTTCTAAAGAAATGCCACATGCTAAAGGAGTAAAACAAGAGCCAAACTTTGAGATTTAAACTACATTGAAAGAAACACCTATAGTCATAGAGCCACTGCAAACATCCATGGTCAAGAAAATCAAAATCATGGCGAGGAAGAAAAAAGAGATGTCTGATTTTGAATGTGAGCCAAGAGAGGCAAAGAAAAAAAAGACCACAAAACAAGCAATTGAAGTGATATCAAATGAAGTGATTTGTGTTGACAACTTGCCTCTAAGCCAACCAAAGCTAGTTGAAAAGGTTATGTTTCTAGATAAGGCTACAATATGCAAATTGCTTGATGAGAATGATAAGTGTCTATTGAACAAGATTTACAATTTGGAAACCACAGAGTAAGGCCATTTTAATTTTATCAAACAACAGATTTTTACTGTTATCAAACTGCAACGTGTTAATCAACATTTTTTTTACCTTATGACTAGTGCAATCATATGGTCCGGCACAAGAAATGGAGTATATGTTACATTGCATGATGTGGATGCAATTCTGAGAGATGGTGATACTGCAAATAATGTAAGTGGCCATACAATTTTCAATGACTAGTGTTCACTTCAATAACTAAAAATAGTTCATTTTACTAACATATATTTAATTGATTTTTGTTTTTGTAGGTCATTGATAGCTTTGTAGAAATGCTTGAGATTGAGCAACAAGCAAAGAAGCCAGAAAAAAATGAGTCATTCTTTTTCTCAAGCCTTTGTTGGGTAAGCCATTAATTTGTGTTTAGTTTGAATTGATAAAATTTTACTGTGGTTTAGTGTAACATTGTACTATATTTTAGAGTTAACTTTTACTATTTGGTTTGCCAAAGATTGACAACTCATACAGTGTGTCACCAACACAACTTGTGACATGACACTCTTATATGATTAAATGCAGTCATTAGTGAAATGGGGTTATGGAGATTTGAGAAATCATTTAATTGACCAAGTGCTTGAGAAAGATTTGAGTGGATACAGATACCTTCAGTTTTGCATGAACTCCAATGGGAACAAGAAGGACGAAAAACCCTACCACTGGACACTTCTTGTATTTGACACTGAACTTGATGAGTGGAGACATTACAATTCTTTAAGGCCAAGAGACAACAGAGAAGATCCTTACCATAAGGATGCAAAAAAGATTGTAAGTACTTTGCATCATATTAACAGCAATTTTTTGGTGTGTTTTATTCTTGAATTTAATCGTGACCAAACAATTATGCAGTGATGTTAGATAACATATGTGGATAACAAGTTGGCCAACAAAACGAAGAGAGGTAGAAGAAAGTTTGCAAACTTGGTTTCGGTGAAAGATAATCCACAACAACGCCCAACATCATAAGTATTTCACGCTACTATTACATGCTTGAATTGGTAGTTTTGAAATTTGACTAAATCTAACTAGATATTGATTTTTATTAACAGTGTTGATTGTGGAATTATTGTATGTTATATCATGCGCCAAATCATAAGAGATGAGCCTATTGCAAATTCTATGGAAGATGATGAAATTAACAATTTCCGAGCGTCAATAGTGCATCAATTTTTGAATGATTATCCAAAAGCATGGACTGAGGAGCACTTCAACCTCAAAAAAAAAATGGGCAAGAGCTATGACCTCAAGGATGACAATGTAGACAAGTTCTGGGAAACTACTGTGAATGATGTATGTAATTTCGGTTTTTGTAAATGAAAGAACGGTGAAAAAGTAATTGTAAGTAAAAGAATACTAAAAGAGTATTAGATAGTACATGCTATGTTTATTATTCTAGTAAATTTTACCGTAGTTTGGTGATTAATACATTATTATAGAAGGATATTGTTTTGACTAGGAATGAACATTGTTATGGATAGAATACAATGATACAGGTTATACTTGTGTATCTCTGATGATATATGTAGTTGTGTTGTTAGATTATTTTTGCACAAAGATTGCATGATGATCATTAGGGGAGTTTGTGTGTTGTGATAAATTTTGGTGCAAGTTGGAAATGTTTTTCTAAGGGAGGCTAACATATTTTCTAAAATAAAGTAAAATTTTACTCTGAAATGAAGTAAAATTTTACTTTGAAATGAAGTAAAATTTTACTCTGCATAAAAGTAAAATTTTACTTTATTTTGAAATATGAGTAATTTGTTGCACTCTGAATCTAAAAGTAAAATTTTACTCTGCATGAAAATAAAATTTTACTCTGAAATAAGAGTAAAATGTTACAAAAAGAATCTAAAAGTAAAATTTTACTCTGCATAAAAGTAAAATTTTACTCTGAAATAAGAATAAAATCTTACACTTTGAATCTAAGAGCAAAATGTTACAGCCTGAATAAGTAAAATTTATAAAAGTAAAATTTTACTCTGAAAAACAAGTAAAATGTTAGACTCTGTACAAAAGTAAAATTTTACACTCTGAATCTAAAAGTAAAATTTGACTCTGTATGAAAGTGAAATTTTATTCTGAAGGGCGAGTAAAATTTGGACTCTAAATCTAAAAGTAAAATGTTACTCTGCACTAAAGCAAAATTTTACCCTCTATAAAAGTAAAATTTTACTGCGAAATAAGGTAAAATTTTAATCTAAAAGTAACATTTTACTCTGAAATAAAGTAAAATTTTACTGTGAAACCACAGGCTCATCGCACCCATAGACAACCATTCAACAACATAGTAAATTTGTACTTTGAAAGGTAGTAAATTTTTATTTTCATGTGAGTGAAGGCAATGTTTTACTTTGGAAAAAGTAAAATTTTACTCTGCAATAAAGTAAAAGTTTACTCTCAAATACTGAAAAATTTTACTTTGAAAGCACAAGCTGAGCACAGACATTTCCAACCTTCACACCTACTGAACAAACTCCATTATAAGTTCATTTACATGAAACTTATTCAACCACATTTTAAAAAAAAATATTAAAATGTCAAACTTAACCACAAACCAAATCAGAAACTAAAACAGACAACCATTCAAGAACATAGTAAAAATGTCTTTTATTGCAATGTCTCCTTACAAATCTAGTTTAAAATACTATACTATTATTGCTATGGACTATTTATTACAGAACAACTGCATTATTTTCATACTTCTATTACAAAATCAATAATGTCTTTCACGGCAATGTCTCCCTGCAAGTCTTCCTATTATGACTGTACTTCTCGCATCTACCACACTGTACTCGTCTTATCTTCTCACCCCTAGATGGGATCCTATTCTTCCTTGGTCTACCAGGTGGCTTCTTACAAATTGGAGGAAGGACAAGAAGATCATCCATAGCTACAAGAGGTTTCTTAACAGTGGGTATTGAATAAACGGACTCAGCATAGCAATCTTTGAACTTGTTAGTGTAATAAAATGGTTCCACATGTGCATACAAATCACCTCCGCTCTTTTGGATAGCGATCGCCGCGTGAGCACAAAGAAATCCATTCAATTGCCATTGGTAACATGAGCAAGTTCTATTCAAGAGGTCAACGCTAACCGATGGCCGGGATTGAACCTCAAAAACATGATCACTTGAACGACTAACCAACCAAGTTCTTCCACTTTTAAGAGCATTTACTAATGTTGAATCCATCTCCGGACGAAGAAAAGTATTCCATTTCTTAGCTTGTTCTCTCCTTCTCGGCATCAAATCCATGATCTTCAACCTAATTGAATCAATCATCTTCGTAGTGGGCAAATGACGAGCTTGACGGATCCATGAATTGAAAGACTCTGCCACATTCGAGTGCATTTCACCGTATTTTTGTCCTTTAAAATATGCATTAGTCCACTTGTCATAGGGCAAAGTGGATAGAAACCTGCAAACGATCCCTTTTCCCTCTTCTTGTAATTCTTTCAAGCACTGATTAAAACATCCCATTGTTGGAGCATAAGCACATAAAGAAAACAAAAAAACTATTCTATTCCTGAAAGTATTGCTGAAACTTGGACCGGAGAACCTATCCCTCAAATTGGCCTTCAAGTGTTGGAGACAAAAATAGTGGTAAGCAGTAGGTAAAACCTTGGGTAAAGCCTCCAAAAGTCCTGCGTTCCGATCAGATATGAAGGTAATTGGTCTTTCATCCAACAATATATTCGACAAATGCATAAAAAACCATTCCCAACTATCTGTAGTCTCCATATCGACAATTGCCATTGCAAGAAGGAAAAAACCTGAAAAATAACATTTTACAATTAGTAAGTATATTAAACGAAAAGTACAAATATAGTAGATTTTTACTCTGAATAACAGTAACATGTTACTCTAAAAATAAGTAACATGTTACTCTGAAAATAAGTAACTTGTTACTTTTGAATAAACTATAGTAATATCTACCTTAATCCCCATCCTTCGCTGTAACTGTTAACAAGGTGCCATTATATTTCCCCTTCAGAAAAGTTCCATTGATAAACAATAGAGGACGGTAATGCCTGAACCCTTGAATGGAAGCATTAAATGCAACAAAAAACCTCTTGAACCGTCCACTTTGATAGTTATAGTCAAGACGCAAATAGCTACCAGGATTTGTGCTCATCACAATATCCATATACCATCGAATCTCATCATAAGACATAGAGAAATCTCCAAAAGTAGTAGTCTTAGCTTTCTCAACTCTCAACCAAGCATGATTGTACGTAATGGTGAGCCCATATTGATCTGTAAATTGACGCACAACATCAATTGGACAAGTTTGGGATTCCCACGAACTTCATTAACAATCAAACTTGCAACCAGATTTGAACTCATCCTTGAATTTTTAGAAGTACGAACTGCAGCTCCACAAGTATGCTCATCATGTAGAGTCCTAATGTAGCAAAAATTATTAGCACTTTCTAGAGATGCATATACTCGCCATAAACAAGCTTTGGACTCCCGCATTGAGCACACAGCAGTGACCCGACACTTCTCATTCTTCACATACACAAACTCAAATCCTATCTCAATGGCATATTTACATAATGCAGTCCGGAAATCCTTTGCACCTCCAATAAATCTTTGACCTACATGAGTAATTTCATTCACCCATCCACAAGACAACAAAGTCATTTCTTCATGTTGACAAAACATAGGGAGTAAATCCATTTCATCATCAGTAATGTTGGATCCACTAGCGTCCCTTGATTCTCCAACTCCATGTTTTTCATTTGAAATGCCCATTTCAGTAATAGTCACATCAATCCGGTCAACACCAAGGGGATAAACAAGCGACAACATATTCTGAAAATCAGAATCATCATCAATCATGCATTGCAAATGTCCAGGCAAACAGTACGATAACAGCATACAACCACTACTGTCAAACTTCTTCAATTTACAACTTAAGAAATCAGTTAAATCCTTCAACGTGCAGTTTGACACAACCTTGAACACAATGGTACGATCACCATACTTGCATAACAACATAAAAGGTGAAACCATTTTACAAATCTGCAATCAATTAACAGTAAAAATTTACTGTCAATCAAAGTAAAATTTTACTGTCATTACCAAAGTAAAATTTTACTATCACTATCAAAGTAAAATTTTACTACTACTACAAGTCCAAAAGTCAATTTGTGTTTAGTTTGAATTGATAAAATTTTACTGTGGTTTAGTATAACATTGTACTATATTTTAAAGCTAATTTTTACTATTTGGTTTGTTAAAGATTGACAACTCATACAGTGTGTCACCACCAACATAACTTGAGACATGAATCTAAAAGTAAAATTTTACTCTGAAATAAGAGTAAAATGTTACAAAAAGAATCTAAAAGTAAAATTTTACTGTGAAATAAGAATAAAATGTTACACTCTAAATTAAAGAGTAAAATGTTACACCCTGATTTTAAAAGTAAAATTTTACTGTGTATAAAAGTAAAATTTTACTCTGAATAAGAGTAAAATGTTACACTCTGAATCTAAAAGTAAAATTTTACTCGCTATAAAAGTAAAATTTTACTCTGAAAAACGAGTAAAATGTTAGACT
This sequence comes from Camellia japonica, assembly GCA_030407325.1. NCBI lineage: Eukaryota > Viridiplantae > Streptophyta > Magnoliopsida > Ericales > Theaceae > Camellia > Camellia japonica. Next base: position 24,679 of record JAPPVO010002444.1, read on the forward strand.
CTGCACAAAAGTAAAATTTTACTCTGAAAAATGAGTAAAATGTTACACTCTGAATCTAAAAGTAAAATTTTATTCTGTACAAAAGTAAAATTTTACTCTGAAAAACGGGTAAAATCATGATCAACGTCAGCAGAGGCAGTGTTTGTAGCGGTTGAAGTGTTTGGCAATGACCACCTCTTGACAGTAAAATTTTACTGTCATTCTAACACCAGAGTAAAATTTTACTCTAATTCTCTCAAACAAAAAACAGAGCAATAGAACCAGAGTAAAATTTTACTCTCATTCTCTGAAACAAAAAACAGAACAATAGAATCAAAGTAAAATTTTACTCTGGTTCTGTCAAACGAAATCAAATCAAACACAACAAAAATAAATCAAAAAAAAACAAAAAACAAACAAACAAAAAAAATTAATCAACAAATCAACATACCTAATTAAGAAGAAAAACCTCTAAAACTCGATCAACAGTCACAAATCTCAATGAAACTCTCGTTTAATTGAGAGTGTTGATCGTCGGCGGCGAGATCGTCTATTGTTGACCAAGTGAGAGATCTTCGACTGTGAGATCTTCAGATTTGGAGATCATCTTTATCGATTTCGTTCCTGCGAGATTTCGTTCAGCTCAGATTTCAAATATTTCAAATGTATTATACGTATATATAGAGGGGCAATATTGTGATAAAAAAAATAGAAAATATAAAATGTCCTTATTAAGGTAGGCATTTCCTACTCAGGGACTTTTTGAAAGAAAATTGATTGGGTTATCCTTTACCCTAATAAAAAGGCCCAAAAGGGGGTTTCACCAAAAATCCCCTATTTAAATGACAAAATAAGAACAACTCTAATAATATGTTATTATTAATCTAACTATTGGGTCGTTTAATTTTTGTCAAAAAAAAAATGATATGGAAAATAATTGATGGTGCTCTACAAATATTGTGAAACCCCTTTATATGAATACTTACCTCATTTTTTATGGGTTCAAAAAATTATTTTGATTATTACTCTCATCCATTATTTGATTTTGTTCAAACTTTCTTCTAGGGTTTAGGATTTCAAAATAATGAAAAACAATGATGATGGTGAGTTTTGATAGGGTAGATTGGAATTTTGAAGGGAGGAGGAAGAAGAAGAAGAAGAAAAAGAAGAAGAAGAAGAAATAACGTTAATCTCTTGGGAAAAAATATACAGAGATTTGAATAATAATAACTGATTAGAGTGTACTATGAGAAAAAAAAAATTATTTTAAGATTTAATATGTGTTGTCTTTATTAATAAATTCATATTATAATATAATAAAATTTAAATTTATTAATTTAAATGAGACGCACTAAGGCCCCGTTTGGGAACAGGCTAATTTAGTAACTTTTTGGCTATTTGGCTAAATATGAGCTAAAAAAAATTAGTATGTTTGGGATGACTCTTTGGCTTTTTACGAAAAGATGTGCAAAAAGTAGAGAAAAAATAGAATCTTTGACTTTTTAGTATGGGTTGTTGACTTTTTGGCTAATTTAATAACTTTTTGACTTTTTACCTAAAATGAAAGGTTCCAAACAAGGCCTAAGACATATTTTAATTTCAAATAGAGAATCCCTCCACATTTGGGCAGGCCAATTGTTTTTAGCATGTTGGAGTGGGGTGAGCCCTATTTGGGCTGATGAGATGGACCCAATATAGCCCCTATCATTATCGTTAATTTATTTAAAGAGAAATGTAAAAGAAAATAAAAAATAAAAAAATTATATAATTATAAATAGGGTAATATATTTTTTTTACACAAATACTACAGAGGATAATAAACTCTTATGGATTTATACAAATACTACAGAGGATAATAAACTCTTATGGATAGGAAAATATTTCAGTAGATGTCAAATATTCAAAAGTTATCCAAAACTTTCTCCAATAAAAGAAGGCTATCCAAAGACATGGCAATCGTCAAATTCTGAATTAGATAAGTATTCTTACAAAAATACACAATATATTTTTGGTCTGAGTTCTACAGTTCTACAGTCATGCAGGTAATAATAGTATTACTATAAATTGATAAAAAAAAATATTAAAAATATATTTATACTCGTTTTAAAGCAGATTTCGAGATAATTTTTTTGTATTTCATAAAGCGTTTTTTTTTTTTAGATGGAATTGTAGACAACGGTTCTGTTTGGTAGGGTTTATTTCTAACTTATTTCAGTTTTTAACTTAATTTAAGTTATTTTGATGTGTTTGGTTCAGCTTAACAATACAGCTTATAACTTTTTGTAAGTCAAAAATCAACTTATTCTTTGAGTGGGAAGGAAAAACTTAATTTATAAGTCAAAAATTAACTTATATTCACAATTATAAAATATAAACTGTTAGAGTATAAATTATAATTACTTTTTCCTAACTGTGTGAGTGATTTTCTGATCACACTGCCTATCTTAGTGATTCAGCGGCAAAAACACAAGCAGAATAGATGGCACAGATAATAATACAAAGGCACATAGGATTTTACGTGGTTCGGCAATAGTGCCTACGTCCACGGGAGGCCGAGGTAATTCTCTTATTGAATGACAGAAATTACAATTAACTCTCTGTAACTTTCCCACTCACAAAGTAAATAATTACCAATGCTACTATTAACTTGAAGCTTATTTATGCTCTGCTCCGAATGAATTCCCCCTCCCCTTCGTCCTCTCCATATATATACTAGTGAAGTTAGTGCAGAAGCCACTAACTTTTGAGCTGTCTTGCCAGCCCACCAATGCACTTTCGGCAGCTTTCCAGGTAAAAGCTCTTTATCCCTTCACATGGCCTCTAATGGCCTCGTGATCAACTCTTATGGCCTCGAGGCCACTTAGTTAGTGAAATGATGGCTTACTCCACATAGTTGGACATCCACCTACCAAGATAATATTTTATATTGGCTGATATGGTCAGTCCGACAGTTACCTCGGCTCCAGTTTTCTGCGGGTAGCTCGCCATTGCAGGTGTAGCCGAGGTTGAAGGCTTTCATCCGGATTAAGATGCCTTCAGAAATAACCTCGGCAAATACTAGGATACCGTGGCAAAACTATATTGTGACACATAGCTTTCTTGATGACACGCCGACGTCATCTTGCCACGTTTGATGCTCAGAAATATAACCCCACAACTGCCCCCTAAGTTCTATCTCCTCGGCATACTGAGGTGATGGAACTTATATTGAACTTCTTTCTCGTACCTCGGCTTAAGAACTTCTAGCCGAGATCTTTTATTTCAGGCCGACATCTCTTCTTTAAATTCAAATCAACTCCCATATGCGCATGAGCTGTCATGCACCGTTTTACAACTGTTCCATCGACGTGTTTTATCCTTATTGGCCCGTGCTGGTGACGCGCCTGTTGGTCGTCTTTCCTTCGTCCGCGCCGTCTGACGCGTGCGATACCCTAGGCAAAATAATTGCCTTTGCCGCCGTTTCAATTTTTGACAAAACAATTGCCTTTCTTCTCTCCTCTTCACTTTTGCATTCCGATTTCTTTGCTTTCTCTCACTCTAAAGCTCCCTCTTCTTTGAATCCGCCATTGCCGAAAGCTCCAAGTTCTGCAACTGCCTCCATCTGCCATTTCTGTGAAGTTCTGAAGCTCTTTCAGTTCGGCGCCCAGTCATCTCGGCTTCAACTCTTCTGGTAAGCCGTCACTCCTTTCTCTTCCCAGTTCTTGCTTGGTTTTCTGAAATTTCTTGTCACTTGATTGTTCTGTATCTGATTTGTGAATCATGTATCTTATCTCACGATTTCGTTTATGTTGCAAACACCTACACTGTTTCATTTCTATTTTTGCTTTCCACTCCCTCGTGTTCTGAGACTTCTTTTTGCTTCTCTGTTTTTTCCAGATTTTCTGCCCTTCATACTCATTCTTTCTAGATTTAGGTTTGGGATTTGCTGTAGAACCTTCAGTCCTTAGGAAAAATTAAAACAATTTGTACCTAGGTTTAAGCCGAGGTCCTTAAAATCCTGCAGATCTCCATTTTTCCGTTACCCAATTCTTTTATATCAAGACCATGGGTGTGTGGAGAGATAGAGTCAATACCCCAACCAAACTGCAAAACTTTAGGCAAGAGTTCTCATCCCAGACGATGTCCAACTCAGACTAGCTGGGGAAAAAGACTCCATTATGCCCGAGGATAATACCATGCCTTTTCCTGTTGTAGCCTTTGTCCAGTGTGGACTTCGGCTCCCTCTTAACCCCCTCTTCCGTGAAGTCCTTCATTACTATTCTTTAAACCCCATGCTACTCTCCATAAACGCTTATAGGACGCTGAATGGTATAATAGCCTTAGCTCAGCAGGAGAGTGTTAGAATCACTCTTGCCGACATCCAGTATTGCTATACCATGTGTCCCTTGAACCTTAAGAAAAAAGGTTATATTTACTACCTTAAGCCGAGGTCCACCGCCTTTAAGATCGTAGCCGACCTTCCAGACTCCAACAAAGGGGCTGGAGATGATTACCTCATCGCATCTGGGAACTGGGAATTTGGCCCAGATGAAGAAGTTCATCTATTCCCTCTTTCTCGAACGTGAAGGAGGGCAAGGTAAGATCCCTGTGTTAACTTCTTAACTGTTGTTTTCTTCAGATTTTTCGGCCAATTTTATCTGTTTCTGATATTGTGTTTTTTTGTTGCAGACATTCGCCAGCCTCATAAGGATTTCCGCCAATCCTATTATCCTGGGAAAGGCCTGAAGAAGCTCTTAGATCTTCCTCTTGAGAAGCGCAAGGCCCCGCTCCTGCTGAACTTTATTCCAACATACAAGTCCAATTGGCCGACGTTCCAAAGAAGAAGAAGAAGAGCACTTTTTTCAACTCAACTGCTTCTACAGAACAGACTGCCTCCACTTCTGAGCCAACGGATCAGCCATCAACCTCGGCTCCAAATTTAACATCAGCAAACAAAACGCCGACGTAGACTTGTTAAAAAAGCCGAGATGGAGCGCCCGAAGAAAGTAGTGCTTGATCTTTTGGCCAATCTGCCAGATGACAATGACGCTGAATCGGCTCAACCTCTGCCACCTCAGAAACCAAAAAGAATCAAGAAGACCCAACCAAGGGCCAAGGTGACTGAAGCTGATGCCGAGGCCGAGGATGCCCTGCCATTGCCCAATTGACTTCATCAGTCAAGTCCATTCCTGCACCACAAAAAGATCTGCCGAAGCCCAACCATCAGGGTCCGCTCCACCGAAGAAACAGAAACCTTCGACCTCGGGATCCAGGGTTCCTAAAGTTCCCTGGGAACCCAAAATAACCCTTGAAGACAGGCCAATTTATGCTAATGAAAGCGCCGCCGACATTAAGTTGGTGTAGCGCTCAGTACGCGGCGGTTCTTCTTGAAGGTGATCTTGAGCAAAATGCCAAGATCACGAATATGAGAACTATGCCCTTATGCTGCAACACTCTGTCCAAGTAAGTCTTCAGAATTTTGATATTTTGTCTTACTATTACTTTGTTTCATTCTGTAATAACTTTTGCCTTGTGAACTTTCAGGCCATTCAGCACGCCCACTCTTTTTCTATGAAGGCGTATGAAACTAAGGCAGGAACTATCTGATTTGAAGAAGGAGTTTTCTGCCCTTCAAAAGATCCATAAAAGGGATCTATTGAAGATGAAAAAGCTGGAAGATCAGGCCGAGGCGGCCACACAGGCCCAGCAGATGGCTCTAAAAAAAGCCGAGGCTGCTGAAGATATCAAGAAGGTCGCCGAAGCTGAGAAAAAGAGGCCGAGGTTAAAAGGAATCAGCCGAGCAAGAACTGATTGAGGCTTTGGCCACCAAGAAGCCGAAATTGATGCTGCTTATACTGAAGGCATGGCCGATGTCGCTGTAGACTATAAGCGTCAGGTCAAGCAAGCATGCAACAAGGGATATTCCCTAGGTTGGAATGCTTTGGCCAAACATCTTAATCTTTCAGTCGACTCGCCATGGCGCAAGACCAGGCCATGCGTCTTCCTTGTCCTCTTTCTCCATCTCCAAGCCAAGCTGAAGAAGAGATTCTGAAGCAGAAGCTGAAGAGGAAGGTGAAGGTGAAGAAGAAGCCCTGGTGAGGAAGGCCAAATCTCCTCCAAAGGATGATCAATTTCTTGACTTGACCCAAGAGGAGGATGAGGAGGTGCCCAAGGATGCTAACACTGGCGTGCTATCTTCTGACCTGCTTCTGGCTGAAAAAACTGTGGAGAAGACTTTGGCCGAAATTGACGCCGAGGTCGCGGCGGATAAGGAAACCGAGGTCGTGGTAGAAGACGACGCAGAGGTTGTGAAGCAAAAAGATGCCGAGGTGGTTCTGCCAAAGCCTCCGGAGGTTTCAACCCAACCATCTGCTCAAGTCGAAGAAGTTTGATTCCTTTGTATTTTCTTTTTTTTTTTTTTTTTTTTTTTTTTTTTTTGTTTTTGTTGAACTTTCTTTATGGCCGATGTGCCTTTCTTTGTTGCTTGTGATCACTTGACTGCTGCTAGGCCATAGTGCCTTCTTATGCTTTAATTCTTCTTCAACTCTTCTATTTGATTCTGTACTTTGAATATTTTGCACAGTTCTTCCTTTGGATAGTCTTCTCGGGGTTACATACTTCGGATATGATAACTGCAAGTTTTACTTCGGCAAGATACTAACCTGCAATCTTTCTCATGTTTCAATGATCGTTCAAACAATAATCTCAGTTTCCCCCATTGTAAATTGCTGTAAATTGCTGCAAATTTCAACAAGTGTTTGAACATCGTCATTGGTATGTCCAACCAGCAATTGCTATAAGACTGTATGCCATAACTCGGCTTTCCTTCGACTTGTAATTGCTACAAATTTCAACAAGTGAAGAGAAACAACTTGTAATTGCTGCAAATTTCAACAAGCGAAGCTAAGGAATCTTCTCGGCTTAACTTCAACTTGTAAATTGCTACAAATTTCAACAAGCGAAGCTAAGGAATCTTCTCGGCTTAACTTCAACTTGTAAATTGCTACAAATTTCAACAAGCGAAGCTAAGGAATCTTCTCGGCTTAACTTCAACTTGTCAAATTGCTACAATTTCAAACAAGCGAAGCTAAGGAATCTTCTCGGCTCAACTTCAACTTGTAAATTGCTACAAATTTCAACAAGCGAAGCTAAGGAATCTTCTCGGCTCAACTTCAACTTGTAAATTGCTACAATTTCAACAAGCGAAGCTAAGCTTTGTATTCGGTCATACCAACTTGTAAATTGCTACAATTCAACAAGTGTAGACTTTGTTATTCGGCCGACCAACTTGTAAATTGCTACAAATGAGAGATCCTTATTCTTGGCCGATGCCATATGATTGGTAGAGATGCTGGAAGACATGGTAAATGAGAACCCAAGTGGAACTCAGGTTCACATTGGGGCAGAGAAGATACAAAGCCTACCACTTGTTGAAGATTGTAGCAAGTTTACAAGTTGTTTGGCCGAATAACAAAGCCTACCACTTGTTGAAATTTGTAGCAATTTACAAGTTGGTTTGGCCGAATAACAAGCCTACCACATAATAGATGGTTTGGCCGAATAACAAAGCCTACCACTTGTTGAAATTTGTAGCAATTTACAAGTTGGTCTGGCCGAATAACAAAGCCTACCACTTGTTGAA
>JAPPVO010002445.1:0-14568 GCA_030407325.1 Camellia japonica
GCACTCGCGCTATTTTGCGCATCGCAGTATTTTGTGCAGTTTACACTCGCCGTATTTGCGCACGCACTGTTTTGTGCAGTTTACACTCGCGCTATTTTGCGCAGCGCACTGTTTTGTGCAGTTTACCACTCGCGCTATTTTGCACACCGCACTGTTTTGTGCAGTTTACACTCGCGCTATTTTGCGCACCGCACTGTTTTGTGCAGTTATCGGTCGCGCTATTTTGCACACCGCACTGTTTTGTGCAGTTTACACTCGCGCAATATTGCGCAGTGCACTGTTTTGTGCAGCTTTCACTCGCGCTATTTTGCGCAGCGCACTGTTTTGTGCAGTTTATCACTCGCGCTATTTTGCGCACCGCACTGTTTTTTTGCAGTTTACACTCGCTCTATTTTGCACAGCACACTGTTTTGTGTAGTTTATCACTCGCGCTATTTTGCGAAGCGCACTGTTTTTTGCAGTTTACACTTGCACTATTTTGCTCACCGCACTGTTTTGTGCAGTTTACAGTCGCTATTTTGCGCAGCGCACTGTTTTGTGCAGTTTACACTTGCGCTATTTTGCGCAGCGCACTGTTTTGTGCAGTTTACACTTGCGCTATTTTGCGCAGCGCACTGTTTTGTGCAGCTTACACTCGTGCTATTTTGCGTACCGCACTGTTTTGTGCAGTTTATCACCCGCGCTATCTTGCGCCCCGCACTGTTTTGTGCAGTTTACACTCGCTATTTTGCGCAGCGCACTGTTTTGTGCAGTTTACACTCGCGCTATTTTGCGCATCGCACGGTTTTGTGCAGTTTACACTCGCCATATTTTGCGCAGCGCACCGTTTTGTGCAGTTTACACTCGCGTTATTTTCCGCAGCGCACTGTTTTGTGCAGTTTATCACTCGCGCTATTTTGCGCAGCGCACTACTTTGTGCAGTTTACACTCACGCTATTTTGCGCTGCGCACTTTTTGTGCAGTTTAACACTCGCGCTATTTTGCGCACCGCACTGTTTTGTGCAGTTTACACTCGCGCAATATTGCGCAGTGCACTGTTCTGTGCAGCTTTCACTCGCGCTATTTTGAGCACCGCACTGTTTTGTGCAGCTTACACTCGCGCTGTTTTGCGCACCGCACTGTTTTGTGAAGTTTATTACTCGCGCTATTTTGCGCAGCGCACTGTTTTGTGAAGTTTATTACTCCCGCTATTTTGCGCAACGCACTGTTTTGTGCAGTTTACACTCGAGCTATTTTGCGAAGCGCACTGTTTTGTGCAGTTTATAACTCGCGCTATTTTGCGCACCGCACTGTTTTGTGCAGTTTACAGTCGCTATTTTGTGCAGCGCACTGTTTTGTGCAGTTTACAATCGCGCTATTTTCCGCAGCGCACTGTTTTGTGCGGCTTACACTCATGCTATTTGCGCACCGCACTGTTTGTGCAGTTTCTCACTCGAGCAATTTTGCGCAGCGCACTGTTTGTGCAGTATATCACTCGCGCTATTTTGCGCACCGCACTGCTTTGTGCAGTTTATCACTCGCGCTATCGTGCACAGCGCACTGTTTTGTGCAGTTTATCACTCGCACTATTTTGCACACCACACTATTTTGTGCAATTTACACTCGCTATTTTGCGCAGCGCACTCTTTTGTGCAGTTTACACTCGCGCTATTTTGCGCATCGCACTGTTTTGTGCAGTTTACACTCGCCATATTTTGCGCAGCGCACCGTTTTGTGCAGTTTACACTCGCGTTATTTTCCGCAGCGCACTGTTTTGTGCAGTTTATCACTCGCGCTATTTTGCGCAGCGCACTACTTTGTGCAGTTTACACTCGCGCCATTTTGCGCCGCGCACTGTTTTGTGCAGTTTATCACTCGCGCTATTTTGGGCACCGCACCGTTTTATGAAGTTTATCACTCGCGCTATTTTGCGCAACGCTCTGTTTTGTGCAGTTTACACTCGCGCTATTTTGCGAAGCGCACTGTTTTGTGCAGTTTATCACTCGCGCTATTTTGCGCACGGCACTGTTATGTGCAGTTTACAGTCGCTATTTTGTGCTGCGCACTGTTTTGTGCAGTTTATCACTCGCGCTATTTTGCGCAGCGCACTGTTTTGTGCGGGTTACACTCATGCTATTTTGCGCAGCGCACTGTTTTGTGCAGTTTATCACTCGAGCTATTTTGCGCAGCGCACTTTTTGTGCAGTATATCACTCGCGCTATTTTGCGCACCGCACTGTTTTGTGCAGTTTATCACTCGCGCTATCTTGCGCAGCGCACTGTTTTGTGCAGTTTATCACTCGAACTATTTTGCGCACCACACTGTTTTGTGCAGTTTACAGTGGCTATTTTGCGCAGCGCACTGTTTTGTGCAGTTTACACTCGCGCTATTTTGCGAAGCGCACTGTTTTGTGCAGTTTACACTCGCGCTATTTTGCGCACCACACTGTTTTGTGCAGTTTACAGTCACTATTTTGCGCAGCGCACTGTTTTGGGCAGTTTACACTCGCGCTATTTTGCGAAGCGCACTGTTTTGTGCAGTTTATCACTCGCGCTATTTTGCGCAGCGCACTGTTTTGTGCAGTTTGTCACTCGAGCTATTTTGCACAGCGCACTGTTTTGTGCAGTATATCACTCGCGCTATTTTTCGCACCGCACCGTACCGTTTTGTGCAGCTTACACTCGCGCTATTTTGGGCACCGCACTGTTTTGTGCAGTTTATCACTTGCGCTATTTTGCGCAACGCAATGTTTTGTGCAGTTTACACTCGCGCTATTTTGCGAAGCGCACTATTTTGTGCAGTTTATCACTCGCGCTATTTTGCGCACCGCACTGTTTTGTGCAGTTTACAGTCGCTATTTTGTGCAACGCACTGTTTTGTGCAGTTTACACTCGCGATATTTTGCGCAGCGCACAGTTTTGTGCGGCTTACACTCATGCTATTTTGCGCAGCGCACTGTTTTTGTGCTGTTTATCACTCGAGATATTTTGCGCAGCGCACTTTTTGGGCAGTATATCACTCGCGCTATTTTCCGTACCGCACTGTCTTGTGCAGTTTATCACCCGCGCTATCTTGCGCAGCGCACTGTTTTGTGCAGTATATCAATCGCACTATTTTGCGCACCGCACTGTTTTGTGCAGTTTACAGTCGCTATTTTGCGCAGCGCACTGTTTTGTGCAGTTTACACTCGCGCTATTTTGCGCATCGCACTGTTTTGTGCAGTTTACACTCGCCATATTTTGCGCAGCGCACCGTTTTGTGCAGTTTACACTCGCGTTATTTTCCGCAGCGCACTGTTTTGTGCTGTTTATCACTCGCGCTATTTTGCGCAGCGCACTACTTTGTGCAGTTTACACTCGCGCCATTTTGCGCTGCGCACTGTTTTGTGCAGTTTGTCACTCGCGCTATTTTGCGCACCGCACTGTTTTGTGCAGCTTTCACTCGCGCTATTTTGCGCTCCGCACTGTTTTGTGCAGCTTACACTCGCGCTATTTTGCGCACCGCACTGTTTTGTGAAGTTTATCACTCGCACTATTTTGCGCAACGCACTGTTTTGTGCAGTTTGCACTCGCGCTATTTTGCGAAGCGCACTGTTTTGCGCAGTTTATCACTCGCGCTATTTTGCGCACCGCACTATTTTGTGCAGTTTACAGTCGCTATTTTGGGCAGCACACTGTTTTGTGCAGTTTACACTCGCGCTATTTTGCGCAGCGCACTGTTTTGTGCGGCTTACACTCATGCTATTTTGCGCAGCGCACTGTTTTGTGCAGTTTATCACTCGAGCTATTTTGCGCAGCGCACTGTTTTTTGCAGTTTGTCGCTCGCACTATTTTGCGCACTGCACTGTTTTGTGCAGTTTATCACTCGCGCTATCTTGCGCAGCGCACTGTTTTGTGCCGTTTATCGCTCGCACTATTTTGCGCACCGCACTGTTTTGTGCCGTTTACAGTCGCTATTTTGCGCAGCGCACTGTTTTGTGCAGTTTACACTCGCGCTATTTTGCGCAGCGCACTGTTTTGTGCAGTTTATCACTCGCGCTATTTTGCGCAGCGCACTGTTTTGTGCAGTTTATCACTCGAGCTATTTTGCGCAGCGCACTTTTTGTGCAGTTTATCACTCGCGCTATTTTGCGCACCGCACTGTTTTGTGCAGTTTACACTCGCGCTATTTTGCGCAGTGCACTTTTTTGTGCAGCTTACACTCGTGCTATTTTGCGCACCGCACTGTTTTGTGCAGTTTATCACTCGCGCTATTTTGCGCACCGCACTGTTTTGTGCAGTTTACACTCGCGCTATTTTGCGCACCGCACTGTTTTGTGCAGTTTGCACTCGCGCTATTTTGCGCATCGCACTATTTTGTGCAGTTTACACTCGCCATATTTTGCGCACCGCACTGTTTTGTGCAGTTTACACTCGCGCCATTTTGCGCAGCGCACTGTTTTGTGCAGTTTACCACTCGCGCTATTTTGCACACCGCACTGTTTTGTGCAGTTTGCACTCGCGCTATTTTGCGCACCGCACTGTTTTGTGCAGTTATCGCTCGCGCTATTTGGCGCACCGCACTGTTTTTTGCAGTTTACACTCGCGCAATATTGCGCAGTGCACTGTTTTGTGCAGCTTTCACTCGCGCTATTTTGCGCAGCGCACTGTTTTGTGCAGTTTATCACTCGCGCTATTTTGCGCACCGCACTGTTTTTTTGCAGTTTACACTCGCGCTATTTTGCACAACACACTGTTTTGTGTAGTTTATCACTCGCGCTATTTTGCGAAGCGCACTGTTTTGTGCAGTTTACACTCGCGCTATTTTGCGCACCGCACTGTTTTGTGCAGTTTACAGTCGCTATTTTGCGCAGCGCACTGTTTTGTGCAGTTTACACTCGTGCTATTTTGCGCAGCGCACTGTTTCGTGCTGCTTACACTCGTGCTATTTTGCGCACCGCACTGTTTTGTGCAGTTTATCACTCGCGCTATCTTGCGCAGCGCACTGTTTTGTGCAGTTTATCGCTCGCACTATTTTGCGCACCGCACTGTTTTGTGCAGTTTACACTCGCTATTTTGCGCAGCGCACTGTTTTGTGCAGTTTACACTCGCGCTATTTTGCGCATCGCACTGTTTTGTGCAGTTTACACTCGCCATATTTTGCGCAGCGCACTGTTTTGTGCAGTTTACACTCGCGCTATTTTGCGCAGCGCACTGTTTTGTGCAGTTTATCACTCGCGCTATTTTGCGCAGCGCACTCTTTTGTGCAGTTTACACTCGCGCTATTTTGCGCTGCGCACTGTTTTGTGCAGTTTATCACTCGCGCTATTTTGCGCACCGCACTGTTTTGTGCAGTTTACACTCGCGCAATATTGCGCAGTGCACTGTTTTGTGCAGCTTTCACACGCGCTATTTTGAGCACCGCACTGTTTTGTGCAGCTTACACTCGCGCTATTTTGCGCACCGCACTGTTTTGTGAAGTTTATTACTCGCGCTATTTTGCGCAACGCACTGTTTTGTGCAGTTTACACTCGAGCTATTTTGCGAAGCGCACTGTTTTGTGCAGTTTATCACTCGCGCTATTTTGCGCACCGCACTGTTTTGTGCAGTTACAGTCGCTATTTTGTGCAGCGCACTGTTTTGTGCAGTTTACACTCGCGCTATTTTACGCAGCGCACTGTTTTGTGCGGCTTACACTCATGCTATTTTGCGCCGCGCACTGTTTTGCGCAGTTTCTCACTCGAGCTATTTTGCGCAGCGCACTGTTTGTGCAGTATATCACTCGCGCTATTTTGCGCACCGCACTGTTTTGTGCAGTTTATCACTCGCGCTATCTTGCACAGTGCACTGTTTTGTGCAGTTATCACTCGCATTATTTTGCGCACCGCACTGTTTTGTGCAGTTTACACTCGCTATTTTGCGCAGCGCACTGTTTTGTGCAGTTTACACTTGCGCTATTTTGCGCATCGCACTGTTTTGTGCAGTTTACACTCGCCATATTTTGCGTAGCGCACCGTTTTGTGCAGTTTACACTCGCGTTATTTTCCGCAGCGCACTGTTTTGTGAAGTTTATCACTCGCGCTATTTTGCGCAACGCACTGTTTTGTGCAGTTTGCACTCGCGCTATTTTGCGAAGCGCACTGTTTTGCGCAGTTATCACTCGCGCTATTTTGCGCACGCACTATTTTGTGCAGTTTACAGTCGCTATTTTGTGCAGCACACTGTTTTGTGCAGTTTACACTCGCGCTATTTTGCGCAGCGCACTGTTTTGTGCGGCTTACACTCATGCTATTTTGCGCAGCGCACTGTTTTGTGCAGTTTATCACTCGAGCTATTTTGCGCAGCGCACTTTTTGTGCAGTATATCACTCGCGCTATTTTGCGCACCGCACTGTTTTGTGCAGTTTATCCCTCGCGCCATCTTGCGCAGCGCACAGTTTTGTGCAGTTTATCACTCGAACTATTTTGCGCACCACACTGTTTTGTGCAGTTTACAGTCGCTATTTTGCGCAGCGCACTGTTTTGTGCAGTTTACACTCGCGCTATTTTGCGAAGCGCACTGTTTGGTGCAGTTTATCACTCGCGCTATTTTGCGCAGCGCACTATTTTGTGCAGTTTATCACTCGAGCTATTTTGCGCAGCGCACTTTTTGTGCAGTATATCACTCGCGCTATTTTGCGCACCGCACTGTTTTGTGCAGCTTACACTCGCGCTATCTTGCGCAGTGCACTTTTTTGTGCAGCTTACACTCGTGCTATTTTGCGCAACGCACTGTTTTGTGCAGTTTACACTCGCGCTATTTTGCGCAGCGCAGTTTTTTGTGCAGTTTACACTCGCGCTATTTTGCACACCGCACTGTTTTGTGCAGTTTGCACTCGCGCTATTTTGCGCATCGCACTATTTTGTGCAGTTTACACTCACCATATTTTGCGCACCGCACTGTTTTGTGCAGTTTACACTCGCGCCATTTTGCGCAGCGCACTGTTTTGTGCAGTTTACCACTCGCGCTATTTTGCACACCGCACTGTTTTGTGCAGCTTGCACTCGCGCTATTTTGCGCACCGCACTGTTTGTGCAGTATCGCTCGCGCTATTTGGCGCACCGCACTGTTTTTTGCAGTTTACACTCGCGCAATATTGCGCAGTGCACTGTTTTGTGCGCAGCTTTCACTCGCGCTATTTTGCGCAGCGCACTGTTTGTGCAGTTTATCACTCGCGCTATTTTGCGCACCGCACTGTTTTTTGCAGTTTACACTCGCGCTATTTTGCACAACGCACTGTTTTGTGCAGTTTACACTCGCGCTATTTTGCGAAGCGCACTGTTTTGTGCAGTTTATCACTCGCGCTATTTTGCGCACCGCACTGTTTTGTGCAGTTTACAGTCGCTATTTTGCGCAGCGCACTGTTTTGTGCAGTTTACACTTGCGCTATTTTGCGCAGCGCACTGTTTTGTGCGGCTTACACTCGTGCTATTTTGCGGACCGCACTGTTTTGTGCAGTTTATCACTCGCGCTATCTTGCGCAGCGCACTGTTTTGTGCAGTTTATCCCTCGTACTATTTTGCGCACCGCACTGTTTTGTACAGTTTACACTCGCTATTTTGCGCAGCGCACTGTTTTGTGCAGTTTACACTCGCGCTATTTTGCGCATCGCATTGTTTTGTGCAGTTTACACTCACCATATTTTGCGCAGCGCACCGTTTTGTGCAGTTTACACTCGCGTTATTTTCCGCAGCGCACTGTTTTGTGCAGTTTATCACTCGCGCTATTTTGCGCAGCGCACTACTTTGTGCAGTTTACACTCACGCCATTTTGCGCTGCGCACTTTTTGTGCAGTTTAACACTCGCGCTATTTTGCGCACCGCACTGTTTTGTGCAGTTTACACTCGCGCAATATTGCGCAGTGCACTGTTTTGTGCAGCTTTCACACGCGCTATTTTGAGCACCGCACTGTTTTGTGCAGCTTACACTCGCGCTATTTTGCGCACCGCACTGTTTTGTGAGTTTATTACTCGCGCTATTTTGCGCAACGCACTGTTTTGTGCAGTTTACACTCGAGCTATTTTGCGAAGCGCACTGTTTTGTGTAGTTTATCACTCGCGCTATTTTGCGCACCGCACTGTTTTGTGCAGTTACAGTCGCTATTTTGTGCAGCGCACTGTTTTGTGCAGTTTACACTCACGCTATTTTACGCAGCGCACTGTTTTGTGCGGCTTACACTCATGCTATTTTACGCCGCGCACTGTTTTGCGCAGTTTCTCACTCGAGCTATTTTGCGCAGCGCACTGTTTGTGCAGTATATCACTCGCGCTATTTTGCGCACCGCACTGTTTTGTGCAGTTTATCACTCGCGCTATCTTGCACAGTGCACTGTTTTGTGCAGTTTATCACTCGCATTATTTTGCGCACCGCACTGTTTTGTGCAGTTTACACTCGCTATTTTGCGCAGCGCACTGTTTTGTGCAGTTTACACTTGCGCTATTTTGCGCATCGCACTGTTTTGTGCAGTTTACACTCGCCATATTTTGCGTAGCGCACCGTTTTGTGCAGTTTACACTCGCGTTATTTTCCGCAGCGCACTGTTTTGTGCAGTTTATCACTCGCGCTATTTTGCGCAGCGCACTATTTTGTGCAGTTTACACTCGCGCTATTTTGCGCAGCGCACTGTTTTGTGCAGTTTATCACTCGCGCTATTTTGCGCACCGCACTGTTTTGTGCAGTTTACACTCGCGCAATATTGCGCAGTGCACTGTTTTGTGCAGCTTTCACTCGCGCTATTTTGCGCACCGCACTGTTTTGTGCAGCTTACACTCGCGCTATTTTGCGCACCGCACTGTTTTGTGAAGTTTATCACTCGCGCTATTTTGCGCAACGCACTGTTTTGTGCAGTTTACACTCGCGCTATTTTGCGAAGCGCACTGTTTTGTGCAGTTTATCACTCGCGCTATTTTGCGCAACGCACTGTTTGTGCAGTTTACAGTCGCTATTTTGTGCTGCGCACTGTTTTGTGCAGTTTATCACTCGCGCCTTTTGCGCAACGCACTGTGTTGTGCAATTAACACTCGCGCTATTTTGCGAAGCGCACTGTTTTGTGCAGTTTATCACTCGCGCTATTTTGCGCACTGCACTGTTTTGTGAAGTTTACAGTCGCTATTTTGTGCACCGCACTGTTTTGTGCAGTTTACACTCGCGATATTTTGCGCAGCGCACAGTTTTGTGCGGCTTACACTCATGCTATTTTGCGCAGCGCACTGTTTTGTGCAGTTTATCACTCGAGCTATTTTGCGTAGCGCACTTTTTGGGCAGTATATCACTCGCGCTATTTTGCGTACCGCACTGTTTTGTGCAGTTTATCACTCGCGCTATCTTGCGCAGCGCACTGTTTTGTGCAGTTTATCACTCGCACTATTTTGCGCACCGCACTGTTTTGTGCAGTTTACACTCGCTATTTTGCGCAGCGCACTGTTTTGTGCAGTTTACACTCGCGCTATTTTGCGCAGCGCACTGTTTTGTGCAGTTTACATGCGCTATATTTTGCGCAGCGCACCGTTTTGTGCAGTTTACACTCGCGTTATTTTCCGCGCGCACTGTTTTGTGCTGTTTATCACTCGCGCTATTTTGCGAAGCGCACTGTTTTGTGCAGTTTATCACTCGCGCTATTTTGCGCAACGCACTGTTTTGTGCAGTTTACAGTCGCTATTTTGTGCTGCGCACTGTTTTGTGCAGTTTATCACTCGCGCCATTTTGCGCAACGCACTGTGTTGTGCAATTAACACTCGCGCTATTTTGCGAAGCGCACTGTTTTGTGCAGTTTATCACTCGCGCTATTTTGCGCACTGCACTGTTTTGTGAAGTTTACAGTCGCTATTTTGTGCACCGCACTGTTTTGTGCAGTTACACTCGCGATATTTTGCGCAGCGCACAGTTTTGTGCGGCTTACACTCATGCTATTTTGCGCAGCGCACTGTTTTGTGCAGTTTATCACTCGAGCTATTTTGCGTAGCGCACTTTTTGGGCAGTATATCACTCGCGCTATTTTGCGTACCGCACTGTTTGTGCAGTTTATCACTCGCGCTATCTTGCGCAGCGCACTGTTTTGTGCAGTTTATCACTCGCACTATTTTGCGCACCGCACTGTTTTGTGCAGTTTACACTCGCTATTTTGCGCAGCGCACTGTTTTGTGCAGTTTACACTCGCGCTATTTTGCGCATCGCACTGTTTTGTGCAGTTTACATGCGCTATATTTTGCGCAGCGCACCGTTTTGTGCAGTTTACACTCGCGTTATTTTCCGCAGCGCACTGTTTTGTGCTGTTTATCACTCGCGCTATTTTGCGCAGCGCACTACTTTGTGCAGTTTACACTCGCGCCATTTTGCGCTGCGCACTGTTTTGTGCAGTTTGTCACTCGCACTATTTTGCGCACCGCACTGTTTTGTGCAATTTACACTCGCGCAATATTGCGCAGTGCACTGTTTTGTGCAGCTTTCACTCGCGCTATTTTGCGCACCGCACTGTTTTGTGCAGCTTACACTCGCGCTATTTTGCGCACCGCACTGTTTTGTGAAGTTTATCACTCGCGCTATTTTGCGCAACGCACTGTTTTGTGCAGTTTACACTCGCGCTATTTTGCGAAGCGCACTGTTTTGTGCAGTTTATCACTCGCGCTATTTTGCGCACCGCACTGTTTTGTGCAGTTTACAGTCGCTATTTTGCGCAGCGCACTGTTTTGTGCAGTTTACACTCGCGCTATTTTGCGCAGCGCACTGTTTTGTGCGGCTTACACTCGTGCTATTTTGCGCACCGCACTGTTTTGTGCAGTTTATCACTCGCGCTATTTTGCGCAGCGCACTGTTTTGTGCAGTTTATCACTCACGCTATTTTGCGCACCGCACTGTTTTGTGCAGTTTATCACTCGCGCTATCTTGCGCAGCGCACTGTTTTGTGCAGTTTATCACTCGAACTATTTTGCGCACCACACTGTTTTGTGCAGTTTACAGTCACTATTTTGCACAGCGCACTGTTTTGTGCAGTTTACACTCGCGCTATTTTGCGAAGCGCACTGTTTTGTGCAGTTTATCACTCGCGCTATTTTGCGCAGCGCACTGTTTTGTGCAGTTTATCACTCGAGCTATTTTGCGCAGCGCACTTTTTGTGCAGTATATCACTCGCGCTATTTTGCGCACCGCACTGTTTTGTGCAGTTTACACTCGCGCTATTTTGCGCAGCGCACTGTTTTGTGCAGTATATCACTCGCGCTATTTTGCTCACCGCACTGTTTTGTGCAGTTTACACTCGCGCTATTTTGCGCAGCGCACTGTTTTGTGCAGTTTATCACTCGTGCTATTTTGCGCAGCGCTCTGTTTTGTGCAGTTTATCACTCGCACTATTTTACGCAGCGTACTGTTTTGTGCAGTTTACACTCGCGCTATTTTGCGCGGCGCACTGTTTTGTGCAGTTTACACTCGCGCTATTTTGCGCAGCGCACTGTTTTGTGCAATTTATCACTCGCGCTATTTTGCGCACCGCACTATTTTGTGCAGTTTACACTCGCGCTATTTTGCGCAGCGTACTGTTTTGTGCAGTTTATCACTCCCGTCAAGGGGGCATCAGATATATCCGACGATAGGTGGCGTAGTCCCCCTGCATGAGATGTAACAAAGCATCGGTGCCCTGCATAGCACTAGTGACCTCCTGAGTAGAGAGTCTGTCCGCAGTCCGCATAGTGGCTGGTGGTACAGCGGGAGGGTCCTGAGAATCGTACCCCCACACCTGTCGCAGAAAGCGTTCCCCAGGAACCATGCCCTACCGATCGGTCCTTCGAGCAGGAACCTATACTGGGAATTACTCGATCCTCCAGGATACTGATATCGGAGGCCATCACCTAAGACTGCCCAAGGCTGCCATGTGATCTGCGGATAACCAGTGCATAAATCAGTCAGAAACCAGGGATATACAGGGTAGATCAAAGATGAAAATGAAAGGAACTGAGAGTTCTGAAATACCTCTGTCGTCCGCACAGTATCAAAATACTGTCGCAGGTAGAAGAGAGTCTCTCGAGGTCTCGGTCGGTGCGGGCCCTCGAATACCAGCGAAAACGGAGCCATAAGAAACCCTACCACCTCCATCTCCGGGGCTAATGCGGGAAAATACACGTACACCCATAGCTGAGAAAAGCAGTGCGGAATGTGAATACAAAATGTTGAAGGCAGAATACAGAGTGCAAAGTGCGCCGTGTGTGCAATGAACAAGTAATGAGGAGCAGAAATGTAAATCAAGGGGACAGAACGTACCTCCCAGGCTCTCCAGTAGCCGCCGAGTAAGTCTCCCCGCCCACGAGAGGCCGCACTCATGTAGTAGTAGAGGGTAGCCAGGCCAGCGCCACCCCAGTCATACCGATGGACCTGTGATAGGTCCACTAGGGCACTCAGAAGATACAATCCAACAGTGTTCCCCCTATCAGCAAACAAAGTGGTGCCAAAGAGGAACATGAGGAAACCTCGAGTGTACTGCTCAATCTCCTCAGGAGACTCAGGCTCCATCTCTGGCCTCGAAAACGGGAAGAGAACCAGGTGTACCGGACTCTCCCGGAAGCTCTGTCTACAGGTGGGCGAGCCCCCAACAGATGCACCCATGCTGCCTCCCACTCACCCATATCCTCGTCATAAGGAAGGGCCAACCGCCTGTGTCTAGGCCGGTGAGTACAGCAAAATCCAGCGGGGTCATGGTCATATCCCCGGTGGCAGAAAAATGGAAAGAATTGGTGGTGTCCCACCATCTCTCCACCAGAGCAGCTAATAGTGTCCTGCTGGCAGGGCAGTGTTGATAATCCCATGCAGAATGGTCCAAACCCTGCTGCGTCAACTAAATCCGGACAGCCTCCGAGAGCTCGGCGTACCACTCCCTCCGGCAGTGGAGCCGTATCCTCGTACTGTACGAGAGCCAACCTGCGTTCAGAATGAATGTATATGTCAGAATCAGAGGTAGCTGTGTGCAAATGCAAAGAAGTAGCAGTGTGCAAATCATTAATCAGTGGCTGCGTGTTCACTTTATTTCTATCTGGGCTGCGTGTTCAGTAAATCAGTGTTTTGGGCTGCGTGTTCAAAATCCTAATCAGTGGCTGCGTGTTCACTTTATTTCTATCTGGGCTGCGTGTTCAGTAAATCAGTATTTTGGGCTGCGTGTTTAAAATCCTAATCAGTGGGCTGCGTGTTCACTTTATTTCTATCTGGGCTGCGTGTTCAGTAAATCAGTTTTTGGGCTGCGTGTTCAAAATCCTAATCAGTGGGCTGCGTGTTCACTTTATTTCTATCTGGGCTGCGTGTTCAGTAAATCAGTGTTTTGGGCTGCGTGTTCAAAATCCTAATCAGTGGGCTGCGTGTTCACTTTATTTCTATCTGGGCTGCGTGTTCAGTAAATCAGTATTTTGGGCTGCGTGTTCAAATCCTAATCAGTGGGCTGCGTGTTCACTTTATTTCTATCTGGGCTGCGTGTTCAGTAATCAGTGTTTTGGGCTGCGTCTTCAAATCCTAATCAGTGGGCTGCGTGTTCACTTTATTTCTCTCTGGGCTGCGTGTTCAGTAAATCGGTATTTTGGGCTGCGTGTTCAAAATCCTAATCAGTGGGCTGCGTGTTCACTTTTTCTACCTGGGCTGCATGTTCAGTTAATCAGTGTTTTGGGCTGCGTGTTCAAAATCCTAATCAGTGGGGTGCGTGTTCACTTTATTTCTATCTGGGCTGCGTGTTCATCAAATCAGTGTTTTGGGCTGCGTGTTCAAATCATTAATCAGTGGGCTGCGTGTTCACTTTATTTCTATCTGGGCTGCGTGTTCATCAATCAGTGTTTTGGGCTGCGTGTTCAAATCATTAATCAGTGGGCTGCGTGTTCACTACTTTATTTCTATCTGGGTTGGCTGTCAGTAAATCATATTTCGGGCTGCGTGTTCAAATCCTAATCAGTGGGCTGCGTGTTCACTTTATTTCTACCTGGGCTGCGTTTTCAGTAAATCAGTGTTTTGGGCTGCGTGTTCAAAATCCTAATCAGTGGGCTGCGTGTTCACTTTATTTCTATCTGGGCTGCGTGTTCAGTAAATCAGTGTTTTGGGCTGCGTGTTCAAAATCCTAATCAGTGGGCTGCGTGTTCACTTTATTTCTATTTGGGCTGCGTGTTCAGTAAATCAGAGTTTGGGACTGTGTGTTCTATTCCCAATCAGTGGGCTGCGTGTTCACTTTATTTCTATCTGGGCTGTGTGTTCAGTAAATCAGAGTTTGGGACTGTGTGTTCTATTCTTAATCAATGTGGGCTGTGTGTTCACCATTAACTTGGACTGTGTTCAGAAAATCAGAGTTTGGGACTGTGTGTTCTACTCGTAGTCAGTGTGCGTCGTGTGTTCATCTTCGAATTCGGGCCGTGTGTTCACAATCAAATCAGTGTATGAGCCGTGTGTTCAGAAATTCAAGTGTTTAAACTACATGTTCAGGATGCAAGCGAAGTGCTATGTCATAAGCTACAACTGTGTGTTTAAGCATGGTAAAGCTACAAAGTGCACGGAAAATGCAGAAAATAAAGTAAAATACCTCTCGCGCCTCGGAAGAGAGGTGCTGCTCTGGCTCTCG
>JAPPVO010002447.1:0-32711 GCA_030407325.1 Camellia japonica
GCCAAATACAATGCGACACATGCAACTAATGTAATGAAACATGAGCATGCCAAGCATAATGCAATGTAACCTATCATGCAAACAACATGGCAATGCAATAGGTATACAATACTATGATAGAACTTAGATAAGCAACTATGCAAATTGATAGGCATGCAACAACACACCAATGCATGATCTATGGTCTTACATTAAGATGGAGGAGCCTCAGCCACACTCCAAAACAGTAGCCAAAATACCAAAATTAAGGTACCAAAATGCAAGACAAACATGCACACATGTTGATCCATCAATTAGGCCATAATGCACAACCTTCAAACATGAGCGAGATGGGATAAATATGAGGGTATGGTATAAAGAAAGGCACAAAACAGGACGCATACAAAGCCTAGAAGGGCAAATGCACTGCACCTCTTATAACCGAACATGGCATGACTTAGACTAATGAAGTTAGAGTTAAAACAAGTCAAAACAAGCCCCAAAACCCACTGATATGGCATCCCAAAGCCTTAAACAAAGAGGCATGCACAATGACCAACCCTTGAGGCACAAAACTACAACTCTTCGAAGCATTGAAAGAGAACCAAATGCAAGTGTAAGGCCACATTACATGGACTGAAATGAGATCCCAAATGATGCCAAATCATGAGAATGAGCCAAGTAAAGCATGCTAGTGACTCACATACCCAAGCCTAACAAGCCAAAATGCAAGGTGGCTATATAAAGCATGGCAAGCATGACCAAATCGACACCAATCAGAGCTTAAACATGGTAAAACATGACTAAAAACTTCACAAAGCTAAGTCAAAACATGCAAGCATGGTGGTCTAAATGCATGATGCATTTCTAGGCAAAATAGAGGGACGCAAGGCAAGTGTATTATGCATGCTATGGACTATCAATCCGACCAAAAACAGAGGCATAATATGATAAGATAACACCAAATACCCCCTGAAATGGAGCCAAATAAAGCTATACACACATGCTACCTTTATGAGCCCTAAATGCAAGTAAATGAGACACAAAGGGAGAGGGGTGTCCCTCCCCTATACATGACCTCAAAACCACTTCTCCACCACTGAAAATCCTCTGGATTTCAGTGGTGAGAAGGTCAAAACAAAAGAGTTACAAAGCTCAAATAGAAAGGCACAAAAAGAGGCCAAACAAGGCCTAGGAGGGGGTGGAAGACCCCCAACACAAAAGAGACCTTAATGAAACATCTTAAGCATGAAAATACAGAACTTTTATCAGTTATACATAAAGCTCAAAACAGCATGCAAGATGGGTTAAAAGTTTGTACAAAAATGGGGAATATAAAGCAATAGTGCTCACCCTTGAAGAACACTTCAAGAACACCAACCTCAGCCCTTTCCTCTGATCAAAACCAACTCAAAAACTCTGAAACCAACCCCTCAATACCTCAATAACCGAAGTATAGTGTAACACTAGGTGTTTTAATGCAAAACTAAGAACAAAAACACACTTTTGAGTACTATTACACACACAACTAGAGAGAGAGGGAGATATGGAGAGAGAGTGATATATATCATATATCACCAGGTTGTTCAACCTCTGGAAAGGGAGGAGAGGCCCTCCCTTTATAAGCAAGGCAATCCCAAGCTTCTAAAGGAAGCTAAGTGTAAGGATTAAATCCCTCTATACACGTGTATGGAAGGGAGGTAAAGTGGATGCCAGCTGTGACAGCTGGCATAAAAGATCTGCAAAAAGCAGATAGAAAGGGGTCGACCAGCAGAAATGGCCGATTGACCAACATACATGGCCGACCGACCAAAAACAAAGCCGACTGGCCAACACTGTTGGCCGATGGAAAGGAAACAGGGCCGGTGGCCTCAAGCCAAGGCTGGTGAGGTATGGGGATGGCCAATAAGCCATTCCCTGCCCTCAGAAGCAAAAACACAAGTGTTTAGTCCGCAACCAAGCACAAAACAAACAAGCCGAGAGGTCTTGAGGCAAGGTGTGCGACCGAGACCTCCGAGAACTCAAAACGAACACAAACATGGATGATCACCGAGTGTTCAAACGGTGACGTCCAAGTCTTGAGAACGGTAAAAAATGGGGTGTCTACAATTGCCCCTCTTTGACAGAACTCGAAAGTCATAACAATGACGGGAGTGAATGTCAAATCCTAGAGACGACCCATTTTTGACAAGGCCGAAGACTTAGACAAAGCATACAAGCTACAGACAAAGATATGCGCGCGAAGGCAGGGGCAAGATGCAAGACAATGCACAAAGCCGAGCATAACTTATGATCATGCAAAGAAAGCGGTAATGAAGCATAACATGCAACAGTTTTAAGCTAATATAAGCCAAACTACACTACAATGCAGAGAGGATGTAAGAGAATTATTCAATTCTCGATACGTCTCACACGGAGAATACAATACCTGCTCGGTTCATCTGGTCGTGCCAGCTTCAAATGAACCATACATACAATATCGTGCCTGTAAAAGAAGGAAACTTAACAGGTACAATATTTTTAGAAGTATGCATAACAATGCAATTGAAAGGTGCGTGACAACGCAAGTGAAGGGGTGCATGACAATGCGGGTGGAAGAGGTGCATAACAACGCAACTCGAGTGTGTGCATAACAATGCAGCATAACAATGCATGGAGGGCATGCGTGACAACGCAATGCCGAGTGGTGCATAACAATGCAATTTGAAACATAAACACATATAAGTAAAGCAACGCGTGACAACGCATGCAATGTGTATAGGAACTTGAACACATATAAGTAAAGCATAACGCGACAACGCATGCAATGTGTATAGAAAAGGAACTTGAACACATATAAGTAAAGCATAACGCAACGACGCACGCAATGTGTATAGAAGCTTGAACACATATAAGTAAAGCACAACGCGACAACGCACGCAATGTGTATAGAAACTTGAACACATATAAGTAAAGCATAACGCAACAACGCATGCAATGTATATAGAAGCTTGAACACATATAAGTAAAGCATAACGCGACAACGCATGCAATGTGTATAGAAACTTGAACACATATAAGTAAAGCATAACGCCACAACGCATGCAATGTGTATAGAAACTTGAACACATATAAGTAAAGCATAACGCGACAACGCATGCAATGTGTATAAAAAGGAACTTGAACACATATAAGTAAAGCAATACGCGACAACGCATGCAATGTGTATAGAAACTTGAACACATATAAGTAAAGCATAACGCGACAACGCATGCAATGTGTATAAACAGGAACTTGAAAGGCATATACACACGTAAGTAAAGCATACGTGGAAACGTACGCAATGTGTAAAGCAATGCGAAAAGGATGGATATTCAACTGAAGCATGGTAAAGGCATGTTACTTTGAGATGCAAATTCAAAACAGGACGAGGCAGCGCTCAACGCAAGACGCGTAACGAGCGTGCTTTATTAAAGCCAAAACGAAGCAACATAATACAACATAATTGAAGCGATTTGTGGAATTCACAAGATACAAAAGGGATACGAGAAAGGATACTCCTCGCACGTACCGTGTGTTGCTCATAGAAGACACGGTCCGAGGTCAACACGAAGGCCTACTAAGGTTCAAGAGTGCATTTTCTTACGCTATCTTGAATGAAGAAGGTGCCAAACCACATAATGGGCCCGATCAAGGGCGCGGAAGGTGCATCGACCACAAGGGAGGCTACCGGTATTAATCCAGACACTCTGCTGCCCTTCTCCCTTTTGCCTTATTTTTCTCTTTACTGGTAGTTTAAGCACATTGCACTGCCTTAGGCAGGTTTTACTTTCTTAAGACTGCGTACTTTTTGCGAAAGATATGATGGAAATGAAACAGCTATTTGTTCAAAAGGCGTTACATTTTATGCATCGCATTGCATCGCATTACGTAACAATGTAAATGAGATTTGGATCTTTATTTGGAAAGTAAACGTTTGCCTCGTAATAATCAGGTAGTGAACTGAGTAAGGACAAAAACAACTCGATAATCAAAACAAAGAACTGGATAAGCTGACCAATTGCAAATACAACTCGATAAGCAAAACAATGACTTAAAGAATGTACAATACAACTCAATAAGCAGATGTGCAACAACTCGATAAACAAATTGAAGTAACAGGCGCTAGTTCGCCAAAACCTCAACAGAAGGCATTGGAAGTGGTGTCAGTCACCAGTTTTTAGCATTCTCAACAGATGGACAACTCCAAGGATAAGAGGGAAGGCCACCGGCCAAGAAGAGAAGCTACCGGCCACGCGAAATGGTCATCGGCCATCAAACTAATCGGTCGGCCAAAAAAAAGGTGGCCGGTCGGCACTATTATTGGCCGTTCGGCCAAAAATGGCAAGAACCACCAGAATGTTGACACCTGTCTTCCACTCAACACCTTATCTTCTACAAAAGCCCCAGCTTCGTAGTCTTCCTCATTTCAACACTAATTTGCACCAAATGGAAGAGTTTCTTACCCAAAATCTCACGACTTGGATTGCCAACTTGGATGGCTCGGAAAAGCTGAATTTCCGGGGCTTCGGCATAAACGCACTATTCACGCTGGGTCGTACTCCGCTGCACTTTCCATTTCTCCATGCCGCGGCAAGGTTTTGGAATCCGGTAACACATGTCTTTAGCTTCGGCAGACAAGAGGGGTGTGTCCTACTCTCGAAGATTTCCAAATTTTGATGGAGTCTGAGCGCAATGAGGAAATTTTGCCCCAGCTCCGTTTTGGTCACGCCCAAGCCTTAGGACGAATGTGTGGGCTCACTATGCACGATGCTCGATCTCTGATCCGCGACGGAGAGTTGGACATCCTCAGCCTTATTCATCGTTTTTCTGATGCCGGTGACCGTGGCGACCATCATTGGCAAGGTTTTCGGCGTCATGCCCTTTGTTTGTGTACGCTATCTCATTTCTTGCTTGCCTCAGGCTCCGGAGGATCTAGTGTCCGGTTGATCGAGGTTGTTCAAAGCTTAAAGGAGGGCAAAAGCTGCATTGCCATGTCTTTGGCCGAGACATGGATGGGTTTGGATGCTTTTCATCGCCGGGAAACGACCAGATTTGCAGGGAGTCCACTACTGCTGCAGGTAATGTTCCCACCCTTCCTCACATATATATTGCTTACATCACTCGGCCCTCAGGCTCGGTTTTTCTCACAAAAACCCTTTTCTTACTTTTTCTCTCATCGTACATCTCTCTATTCTTTATTCTCTCATTTTTCATCCCTCCCCAGGTGTGGTTGATGGATAAGTTGCAGGTTGTGGACTCTTGCCCAGCATACTTAGCTCGCGGCTACTTTTTATGACAACGTCTAGTCGATGCCCTTGACGAGGGATGGTGGTACAATTGGATGTCTAGTTTGTCCGCAGTCCATATGGCTTGGCGTGTCCCTGGCTCAACCTACCAGCAATGAGCTATAGCATGTCTTGGCAGATCGGGATTCAGTGATTGGCTTGACTCACTGTGTGTTCTACTTCCCGTTCCGGTTCCAGCTAGTTCGGCCATGATCAGACTTGCCTTAGAGGGGATGGAGTACCCAGCCACATTCTTGGTCCGAGGTGGCAGCTTGCTCGGCATGCCGCAGCATGGAGGACTAGAGAACTCCTGGCCCCTGCTCCCACTTTCAGTTGCACCTTATCTGACGAGTGCATAGATTGGCTTAATGAAGAGGCGCAAGTTGGGCCCAGTTTGGCATCAGAGGCTTTGACCAGCTCTGGGAGGAGGCGCAGGAACACCTGACTCATCTATGCCCCGGATTTATTGCTTTATCAGTACTTTCAAGTCTTTTTTTTGTTTTTTTTTTTTATGTAATGTAAAAAAGCAACTTCAATTTGTATTCAAGAGCAAGAGAACTCTGTACTGAAATCAATGTAATTGAAGGTTGTGGGTACTGAAAATTTTCTGCCTTGGTTCAAAAATGGTCTAAGTTGTAAAAAGATTAATTTGAGCAAAATCAACTTTTATTAAAACTTTTCAAAACCTTTATCGATATGGATCAGAACTGGACACGCTTGAGATCTGTCATTGGATGCCCAACCCCGGATTCCAGCAACTGGAAAGTTGCCCCTAGTCTGAGTAGCACTATACCGGAGATCACAACCGAGCTCTCAAATGCAGGGTAAACAAAAATGACCAAGATGATCAAATGGACAAAGTTGATCGGGGAAGTGTTTATGGCTGAACTTCAGGATGAAGTTGCCTACGTATCCCAAAATGGAATCAAGCCTTACGTAGTTCAGGCTCGCGTTCACTCGAGTATTTTCACTCTCCTTTTACGCTCTAACTTTTGCCAAGGCGCCCTTTGCGGGTTTTCAACCTTGCGAGCTCAGTTTTTGTAATTTCAAATTTTCTATGCTCTAACTTTTGCCTAGGTCGCCCTTTCAGGTTTTCGGCCTAGCGAGCCACTCAGGGGTAATATTTCTTCAACTTGTCCATGTTGATCGGTGTGAGAACTCTAGGCCATCTAGGTCATCAGAACGACAGCTCCACCGACCAGATAGATTTGATGATGTAAGGACCAGTCCAATTGGGTCTGAACTTGCCCCTAGGGTCATGGATAGGAGCTCAGTTGTCTTTGAGCACCAAATCTCCTTCTTTCAAATTTCTGGACTTAACTTTCTTGTTGAAAGCCCTGGCAATTCTGCGCTGATAACCTTGAACATGGTACAGTGCTTTCAGTCTTCTCTCATCAAAGAGCATGAGTTCTTCAAATCTGCTATGCTGCCAATCTGCTTCGGCTATCTGACACTCGACCAATACTCGCAATGACGGAACTCAATCTCAATAGGTAGAACGGCCTCCATCCCATAAACCATGAATACGGAGTCGCTCCAGTAGAAGTTCTGATTGAAGTTCGGTAGCCCCACAGAGCAAATGGTAGCTTATCTGGCCAGTCCCGGTAGGTTTCCACCATCTTCTGCAAAATGTGTTTGATGTTCTTGTTGGCGGCCTCAACTACTCCATTGGTTTGCGGCCGATAGGTGGATGACTTATGAAAAGCCACATTGTATTTTTCCAACAAATCAATCACTTCCTTCTTGAAATGGGAACCGTTATCTGAAATGATTTCGTTCGGGACCCCGTAGCGACAGATGATGTTGTTTCTAACAAATTTCGCAACATGCGAAGCCTTCAACACCGCGTAAGATTGGGCCTCGACCCACTTCGTGAAATAATCAATCGCGACTAGAATAAACTCATGCCCATTGGACCCTTTCGGCGTGACAGCCCCGATCACATCGATTCCCCAAACTGAAAATGGCCATGGCGAAGTCATCTTATACAGCTTTTGTGGCATCGCCGAACAAAGTCGATACAATCCTCCTCTATGGTGGACCAGTAGTAACCTTGTCTGAGGACCTTTCGAGCTAACATTACCCCATTCATATGCGCACCGCATTCTCCTCCATGGATGGCCTCCATTAGGCGCTTTGATTTTTCGGATTCAACACACAGCTGTGCATTCCAGATGGCCTCTTTTGTACAATTTACCCCCGCAGATGATGAACTGAACGGCCATTCTTTTGATTGCCCTTTTATCCTTGGCATTTGCCCCTGGTGGATACGCCTCTTTTTCCAAGAAATTCCAGATATCGTAATACCAGGGGTTCTCATCTTGAACTTCCTCTATAGCAACAATCGACTCGTAGGCTGGCGTGAATTTCTGGTCAATGATGATCAGACGCATCCGGACTTTAAAAGGAATGTCTATCATGGAAGATAGAGTTGCTAGTGCATCTGTGAACCTGTTGTTCTCTCTTAACAGATAAGCAAAGTTTAGCTTCTCAAACCGAGGAATTAACAAGTCCAAGGCCTGGTGATACATTATCATCTTTTCTTCTTTGACTTTCCAATCTCTTTTCGCTTGAGAGACAACAAGGTTCGAGTCCCCAATGACGTCCAACCATTTTGCCCCTAGTTCTAGGGCTACTTCTAAACCAACAATGCATGCTTCATATTCTGCTTCATTGTTCGAGACTTTGAACCAGAGTTTAAAGGCTAGAGGGATACGAGAATTGTCGAGTGCTATCAGCAACACTCCTATCCCATACCCGTATTGATTTGACTCTCTATCAAAGTACATCGTCCAAGTTTCATCTTCGATATGAAAAATGGCCTCATCTGGGAATAAGTACTCAACTGCTTCACCTCCTTCTACTGGATGATCAGCTAAGAACTCCGCTACCGCTCTTCCCTTGACTGACTTGCACATCACATATTTGAGATCGAGTTCGGAAAGCAACAGCAACCAACGAGCTAGCCTACCCATAAGTGCCGGTTTCTCGAAGAGATATTTGATGGGATCTAATCTTGAAACCAACATTACAGAGTGTGTCGCAGCTTCCTGGTAGCCCAGCAAGCCTTTTCCAATGGTGTGTAGCGGGTTTCATACTTCAGCATCTTCTTGCTCAGATATTAGATAGCCCTCTCCACCTTGTCCTCAGACTCTTGTGCGAGCATGCAGCCCATTGTAGTCTTAGTTACTAAAAGATACAAAGTCAATGGTTTCCCCGGCTCGAGCGGTGACAACACGGGTGGGTTCTGTAAGTATTCCTTGATTTGTTCAAAAGCAGCTTGGCATCGGCCGTCCCATTGGAACTTCTTTCCTTTCTTGAGGAGACCAAAAAGTGGTTCACAAGTCAAGGTTAATTTTGAGATAAACCATCTTATGAATTGCACTTTACGCAGAAAGCCTCGCACCTCCTTTTCAGTCCTTGGTGGTGGCATTTCTAAGATGGCCTTGATCTTGGAATGGTCGACTTCGATACCTCTCTGTGTAATCAGAAACCCCAGCATTTTCCCTGCTGTAACACCGAACGTACACTTCTGAGGATTCAGCCGCAACCGAAATTCTCTGATCCTTTGGAAGAACTTTTGCAATGCGGTGTAGTGGCCCTCTCTTTCTTGGACTTGACAATCATGTCATCCACATACACCTCAACCTCTTTGTGGATCATGTCATGCAATATTGTGGTCGCGGCCCGTTGATACGTAGCTCCAGCGTTCTTCAATGCAAATGGCATCACCCTGTAACAGTAAGTCCCCCACGGGGTGGTGAAAGCAGGCTTCTCCCGGTCTTCAGGTGCCATCACTATCTGATTATAGCTCGAGAATCCATCCATGAACAAAAGCAAAGCATGCCCCGCTGTGAAGTCCACTAACTCATCAATATGCGACAAGGGAAAGTCGTCCTTCGGACTGGCTCTGTTCAAATCCCTGAAATCCACGCATACCCGGATCCTGCCATCCTTCTTCGGCACCGGAACAATGTTGGCCAACCAAGTTGGGTATTCGGATACCAGCAGAAACCCTGCATCGATTTGCTTGGTGACCTCTTCTTTAATCTTGAGGGCCCAGTCCGGGCGAATCCTTCTGAGTTTCTGTTTAACGGGTCGGGCCTCTGGGTCAAGAGGGATCCGGTGCTGTACAATCTTAGGATCGATTCCAGGCATGTCTTCGTAGGACCACACGAAAACATCTTTGAAATTTTTCAATAAAGCGACTAAGCGCTCGCGTTTCTCCGAAGACAACGTGGACCCGGTCTGGACCAGCCGCGGATCCTCCTCAGTACCCACATTAACAGTAGTGATTTCATCAACTAAAGGTTTAACAAATCTCTCCTGCTCTTGATCAATTAATCATTGTAAAATCGGAGGAATTTCTTCCTCGTCGTTTTCATCAAAGTTTTGAAAGTCCTGATTCAAGCAATAAATCAAAGGCACAAAAAAGTACTCAGAAACCACAGCCACATCATTCTCATTAAGCATTTCCAAATCGTCCGATTCTTCGGTTACAACAGACTCAAAAGAGAAAGAAAAAGACGACCTGGACAAGACTGTGGCATCCGGGTTGTCACCCCCAGGAATACCGGACTCAAACTCAGTTGAGCTGGAACCTGATTCCGACTCACAAGACTCGGTGGAATCAGATTCCGAGTCACTACTTGACCTGGTGCTGCTTGACAAAAATCCCTCCTCGTACTGGAAGATAAGGGAGGGTGTGATGGATGCATCCAAAATGTTTGACGGTAGGCCCGCAGCCGTTTCATTCCCAATCATGGACACCGAGAAGTTATCCCCCAAGCACTTCTGTTCGATCGGAGGATCTGAAAGTAGACAAGCCAGCACTACCCCCATTTCAATCTCGGTATTCTCGGGATCCACTGTTCCACATTGCTCAACCTCAGCTGATGGGTCTGTCTGATCCTCGGCAACATCATCCCCGGATAACTGTAGGTCGAAAAAGATCTCAAACCCTGGCATACGACGCTTCCCCTCGTTTATCCATGGCTCTGGGAAGCCACAAAATGGAAAATCCCCCCCCTCCCGGACAAAGCGTCCGTTTAGGGTACCCTGAATGGGTCAGTGCATTAACTCAAAAGGCTTCCCCGCCTTCTTTGCTCTGGCTCTCCCAGCCATTTCCTTGCCTTTTCTTACCCAGTTCTCCTTGGTGGGTAGATAACCCAAACCAAAGGTATGCGGGTTGTGCGGCACTTCGGCCGATGTTGTTATGCCCTTCCGGCCATTCTTTCCCAATCCCATCCCGGGGATGTGTTGAAGCTTATTCATGAGGTATATTGACTGTGCACTGATATACACCCCCTCATCGATAGCCAAAATGTTTTGCACGACCCGAACCTCAGCCAGAGTAAACCCCGATAAGAACACATCCACCATGCTGTGCTCGATTTCCAAGACTGGTGTAGACACTTTCGGCGGCGGATGGATTGACGAATTTCCAAAAACTATAGCCACCCCCTTCCCGTGAGGGTATTTCAGCATCTGATGCAAGGTGGAAGAAACTGCCTTTACTTGGTGCAACCACGGTCGTCCCAAAAGTAGGTTAAAGGTTGCGGGAACGTCCAAGACATGGAATTCAATGTTGTGTTGTCCTGGACCAACCTGGGTCTGAATTTTGACAGTCCCCATCACCTCCCTACTTGTGTTATCATAGGCTCTGATCACTTGAGTAGTTGGCACGAAGTCCACAGGCTTCAACCCGATTGCATATGCTGTCCTCGACGGGCACACATTAATGGCGGATCCCGTGTCGACAAGAACTACCGGTATCCATTTGTTTCTACACTCCACAGAGATGTAGAGTGGCTTGTTATGGTTTGCACCCTCAGGTGGTAGTTCCTTATCGGAAAAGGTCAACATCGGGGAAGCCCCTCCCGAGAAAACCAATCCCACCAGCTGTTCGGGCGTGGTGTCTATCGAGAGCTTGGCCTTGTCCATTGCCATTTAAGACAGCTTGTCTATGAACACGTGAAGCCATAAGCAGTCCCCAGATGGAGATGTCTGCTTGTATCTTTTTCAGCTATTTTAGTACGGCCTCTTCTTCGAGTTGCTTCTCTTTCTGTTTCTCCGCCTCCTTGTCCTTCCCGGACGCTTCTGGTTGGTCAAAATGCGGGGGCTTGAAATACCGCCTGGTCCTGGTCATATGATCGACTTTGCCGATGTACCAGGTATCGTCTGGTTGATTGCTCCCCCAGTCCTCATCCGTGTGGGCAAGACATAGATCATCGTCTTCCCACTACATTCCATCGGCAGCCAACTGACACTTGTCCGGCTCCGGTTCCACTATCCTTGTACGCGCAGTACCTTCTGTCCACATGCTCGCAACATTCTCTGTCCTCATGCACACAGCACTTTCAATCCCCATAGGGGCCTTGGCTTCTCTGATTCTCTCAGACTCTTCGATTCCTTCTTGTTCCAACTGCGTCAATACAGCTGGCTGCTCTATAATTCCTGTATTCAAAATGCCCATATCCCGAGCGAAATTCTTAGCACCGACACTCTCTGGCGATGCACTCTGATCTCCGACCCTTCCGGCCACAACTGATGTCCTTGCCCCTGCCGGGCCCTGTTCCAACTGAGATTCTTCAACAACGTCCGGTAGGTCATCAAGCCACCTGGTAACCTCTGCTGACTCTTCAAAATCAGACCAGTTGACTGCCATCCCCTCTGGATCTTGTTCATTGAAAAACTGGAGGTTAGCAAAATCCCCCTCCACAGCCGCCAAGTCATCTATCCTCTGACCAAATCCATCCCCCTGTATCACACAAAGCTCTGCCCCTGCCGGCAATTCCATATTTGGCCCAACCTGGCCTACTGACAGAATGTAGTCACTTAGACTATATACCTCCTCAATAAAACTCCCAGATTCCTCAGATTCTGAACCAACAGCCCCATTTTCTTCCGAAATCATCCATGTTCCATCTTCGATGATCACCACTATTGGTTTGGGTTGGGCTCGGGAGATGTCCAACATGCACAAGTCTGTGCTGTCAGGAAGGAACACCTCCAGCTTAGGTAGATAGGAAGGAGTGATGTATATGCTGGGGTCGTATGCCGTAACCCCGGTCTAGATAAAGTTGATGCATTTGGGGGGTGGAGCTTGGTTGTGTGGTGGGAGAGGGTTGGTTGTGACATTGGGTTTCTCTGGAAGCACGATCACCCCATTATCGATGAGATCCTGAATCTCATGGCGTAATCGGAAGCACTGGTCGGTGTTATGACCGTGCTGTTGGTGAAACGAGCAGTATTTGGTTGGGTTATGGGAAGGGGGGAGTTTTTCTGGCAATGGCCGCGGCTCTAGGGGCTTCAAGTGCCCTTTTTTGATTAAAACCCCCAGAGCTTTGGACAGGGGCATATATAGTGGAGCGAAGGTTCTTTGGCTTTTGGGTGGGTATCTGGCTGTTTGCGAACTACTACCGGACGCACCGGTGAATGGCGTAGCTGCAAGGGTTCTTGGGGTGTTGGTGGTGACCATGCTTACTTCCTGGGATCTGGCAGCTGCAGCACTGCTTGTGCCTGCATTCGTACTGCGGTTGTTGAAGGTCCTTCTGGGCTACTCTTTGTCATTGTCAATCAAGCCCTGCTTCAAAGCATCCTCGATCTGTACTCCCATCTCATGCAGATCTGAAAAGGTAGGGAAGGGGAGCACGATCATTTTCTGCATAAGCTTAGACTGGAGATTGCGCACAATCATCCGAATTTGATCTTTATCAGTGGGCCTTAGGGTCGTCATTGAGGCCTTGGCCCTCCACCGGGTTACGAACTCATAAAAGCTCTCCTTAGGCTCCTGCCTAGTTATCCAGGATCACGGGTTGTAATCTCGATTTGTGTATTATAGGAGTACTGAGCGACAAAAGCCTCGGCCATCTCGTCCCAATTCCTCTTAACATCGTCTTCCAGTTTCGCATACCAGATGGCAGCTACACCCGACAGGATCTGGCCGAATAGAGAAAGCTTCTGTAGCCTGGTGAGGCCCATTGGCCTTAAGATATCCGAAAACAACCTCAAGTGTACCATGGGATCCCCGGATCCATCGAATCGGTCAATATGTGTCATCTTAAATCTGTCTGGCAACGTCACGGCTGCATCAGTATACCCATCTTCAATATCAGGGATGGACTTGACCCCCTGGGACTTCTTGAACAGATTTTCAAGCTTGCTTACTTTCAATGCCGTGGGGTCGACTTCGAACTCAAAAGGAGAGTCCGACTGATTAATAGGCGTAGGTGCCTTGGATAATTGAGGTAGAATCGGGGGTAGAGCCGGCCCCGTTGGGATGTCTGTATCTTCCTGGGCATTCTAGACATTTGGTATCTCCCCGGGTGCTAGAATTCCTAGTGGGGGAGGAGCCTGGTGTGAGGCAGATGCCCCGGCTTGCTGTTGTAACCTGGCGATCAACTCTGCCTATTGAGCCATGGTCTCGGCCTGTTGTTTGGCCAATTCATCCCGACGAACGGCATCCTGCTGCATGAGTCTCATACTTTCTTGGAGTTGATGCATCATGTCCTCCATCCTTGCCATACTGCTCTGATCTGATTGAACTACTGGTATATCTATCTCTGGAGCAGCCTCGGGAATCTCAACCTGACTGTTCAATAACCACTGATTTGGCAACCTCTGCTCGGATACAATGCGTCTTCTCGACCTCCGTCTGATAACCGGGGGTAAAGAGTGCAACACTGGTTGTCCGTCGACCAGACCCTCAGATCGATTGAGTCGGCGACCTCTAGTCCAGAGTGCTTGGGGAATATCTGCTTGGTTTGAAGCAATTGTGCTAAACTACCTAGCAAAAAGATAAATAAAGCAATAATAAGGAAATAAACAACCAACAAACAGACAGCACAACAGCTTAAACATAACACACAGTTGGATATAACAACATGCAGTTGATAAGCTGGGTACACTGTTCCTCAAACGCTGATCATTGTTCCTGAATTACTGTCCTAAATCTGAATCTGATACCCGCGGATATAATTGATTCCCAAACACTGATACTGATGCCCGCAGGCCTGATGCACAAACTTGCAAACTGATACATGCATTCCTGTAGAGATGCACTCTAAAAGCACATAGCAAACAAGTGAGAGCCAAAACACCCCTATGTTGGGGTAAGGTTTCCCTGTCCTATTTTGTCAGGAGCTAGGGTTTCACAACGTACTCAGCGTTTTCAAACAACCTATAATCGGGTAAGCAACCTGTCCTAGCTTGGAATGGTCACTATGGATTCCGAATATGCACTAGGTCGAATGGTCAAAAAGGGTGCCCCGGCAACAACCGGGGTCTGTGTTCCCATCATGGCAAAGCCCGTAATCGGTTAGCCTTATGGCACGCTTCTCAAAGCAAGCATCCGGTAAACCGTTCAGGAATAGCAGACGGCAAACACTGTGTCCTAGGCGCACCGATGCACATGCAATGCAAAAAACGCATAAGCGTAGTCAAAACAAGATATCATGAATTTGAGTCAAGCTCTCTAACTCCCCAGTAGAGTCACTAGAAACTGTAGACGTCCCCGAACGTCCCGGGAGGGAATCCTGTTTTGTTCATTGGGCTCACTACAGTTCAGGACTCAATGTCACGGTCCTGTATCTAATCTCGCAGAGTGCAATGCAAGACAGATGAATCATCAAAGAGTCCAAATCCGGCAAATCATTTTTGAAAACAGATTTTTGAAAGAAGTGCCAAACATGGACTGCTTTGCCAGATACAGAGTCGCCACCTAAATATTTTGTTTTAGGGAAATTTAGGAAACCCTGACTCGTTGCCTAAGGCCACGTGTCCGTCATCACCAAAGTTGCCTTAGCTCGGGAACTTGGGTACGATTGGGGAAGGTCACTTCGTGAGCACCCCCGCTCGCCCGATCAAAGATCGGCCTCTACTAACCATGATATCGAGTTTTGAAAACATTATGCGTTCTTATCCCGGTTATTAGCCTAGAATTACTATGTGATGCACACAGCATACAAGTATAGACTGGATCGTTTGAGTTGGAACAAAACATTTCATGTTCGTTTATTTGAAAGATGGTTTGATGGTGCTATTCATAAGTGGGCTAAGACGTGGATTTGCGACCCTCAAGTGGGCATAAGAAAACATGATTTTGCCACTCTCAAGTGGGCTTAAAACTCTCAATCGGTGAATTGCTCCAATTCAAATAACCCAATCTTCACCCACAGGCATTCAGGCAGTTATATCACATAAGCAAATAGCCTCATGGTAAGCATGCTATCATGACAAACACTCACATACATGCAAGGATGCTAAAGCATAAACACTTACTGAGTACTCCGAGCCAAAACAAGAAACTTAGTTAGTAATCATGCATGATCCTAGTTCATGTTAAGATGCCTAATGCAACGCATGCAAAATGCAACTAAGATAGGCTCGGCTATCCTAAGAATGGCATATGAGATGCTACAACTAACACGTATTCAACTTGGAATTGAAATACAATGCAGTTAGTATGATGCGCCGAGCCCGATGCATGCAATACAAATGAATGAATGCAATCATGCGAACATATAGATGCTAATTGAAACATGCCCTAAACTAACCATCATAAGCAGGTAAGTAAAAGGGAGAAAGACGTGGGGTTGGAAGACATACATCACACACACGCACACTTATTACAATTTTGCCCTCGCTCGGAGGGTCCGAACAAATAATACAAGCCAGATAAATAATTAACTACTCTAGCTAATTAAATATTACAAAACTTCTAATTAATTAGCAAATTAATTATGGAAGTAAGCTAAGTATGACATTCAAAAGGGCCACCACGGCTCTGCCTTGAAAATGTTTGGATGATGCATGCTCAGTCCGCCTCGCCCGGAAACCCGTCGCCATGCCACTGTTGCCTCTGTTCTGCACTATTCTGCACCTCTGGGACTTGCACAAATCCCAAGATTGCTTCTGAACCACCCCTTGGTCAGCATGGGATGCCACCGGCCAAGATAAAGAACCACTGGCCATGGGAAAGTTGCCACCGACCAAAAAGAGATCCACCGACTATATTTTGGTAGCCGGCCGGCACTGAATGCGGCCGACTGGCCATCTGTTCCTGCAGAACCCTGTTTTGCTGCAGCAGAGGACAGACAGTGCATGGCAAGGTGTTTTCAAAGCAATGTATGCACAACCACTCTCCCTATCATGCTGTGGACTCAAGGGAGCATGGCTCTCGACCCTTGGGCCATCAATCACGTATTTCCATGCATGACTGCCCAAGGTGCCAAGTGGGCAAATTTAATATGAAATGAATGTAACAAAACAAATGAGTGCTACACACTCTATCATGTTGACTCAAGAGTGTCGGCGACTGAGGAGTGAGGTACGTTTCCTCACTTCAAGTACGAACGTCCCTCATCCCTCATGCTTGGCTTGACACCCCAAGCCAAACCTAATGCAATGCATGCAAGTATGCCAAATACAATGCGACACATGCAACTAATGTAATGAAACATGAGCATGCCAAGCATAATGCAATGTAACCTATCATGCAAACAACATGGCAATGCAATAGGTATACAATACTATGATAGAACTTAGATAAGCAACTATGCAAATTGATAGGCATGCAACAACACACAAATGCATGATCTATGGTCTTACATTAAGATGGAGGAGCCTCAGCCACACTCCAAAACAGTAGCCAAAATACCAAAATTAAGGTACCAAAATGCAAGACAAACATGCACACATGTTGATCCATCAATTAGGCCATAATGCACAACCTTCAAACATGAGCGAGATGGGATAAATATGAGGGTATGGTATAAAGAAAGGCACAAAACAGGACGCATACAAAGCCTAGAAGGGCAAATGCACTGCACCTCTTATAACCGAACATGGCATGACTTAGACTAATGAAGTCAGAGTTAATACAAGTCAAAACAAGCCCCAAAACCCACTGATATGGCATCCCAAAGTCTTAAACAAAGAGGCATGCACAATGACCAACCCTTGAGGCACAAAACTACAACTCTTCAAAGCATTGAAAGAGAACCAAATGCAAGTGTAAGGCCACATTACATGGACTGAAATGAGATCCCAAATGATGCCAAATCATGAGAATGAGCCAAGTAAAGCATGCTAGTGACTCACATACCCAAGCCTAACAAGCCAAAATGCAAGGTGGCTATATAAAGCATGGAAAGCATGACCAAATCAATACCAATCAGAGCTTAAACATGGTAAAACATGACTAAAAACTTCACAAAGCTAAGTCAAAACATGCAAGCATGGTGGTCTAAATGCATGATGCATTTCTAGGCAAAATAGAGGGACGCAAGGCAAGTGTATTATGCATGCTATGGACTATCAATCTGACCAAAAACAGAGGCATAATATGATAAGATAACACCAAATACCCCCTGAAATGGAGCCAAATAAAGCTATACACACATGCTACCTTTATGAGCCCTAAATGCAAGTAAATGAGACACAAAGGGAGAGGGGTGTCCCTCCCCTATACATGACCTCAAAACCACTTCTCCACCACTGAAAATCCTCTGGATTTCAGTGGTGAGAAGGTCAAGACAAAAGAGTTGCAAAGCTCAAAGAGAAAGGCACAAAAAAGAGGCCAAACAAGGCCTAAGAGGGGATGGAAGACCCCCAACACAAAAGAGACCTTAATGAATCATCTTAAGCATGAAAATACAGAACTTTTATCAGTTATACATAAAGCTCAAAACAGCATGCAAGATGGGTTAAAAGCTTGTACAAAAATGGGGAATATAAAGCAATAGTGCTCACCCTTGAAGAACACTTCAAGAACACCAACCTCAGCCCTTTCCTCTGATCAAAACCAACTCAAAAACTCTGAAACCAGCCCCTCAATACCTCAATAACCGAAGTATAGTGTAACACTAGGTGTCTTAGTGCAAAACTAAGAACAAAACACACTTTTGAGTATTATTACACACACAACTAGAGAGAGAGGGAGATATGGAGAGAGAGTGATATATATCATTTATCACCAGGTTGTTCAACCTCTGGAAAGGGAGGAGAGGCCCTCCCTTTATAGGCAAGGCAATCCCAAGCTTCCAAAGGAAGCTAAGTGTAAGGATTAAATCCCTCCATACACGTGTATGGAGGGGAGGTAAAGTGGATGCCAGCTGTGACAGCTGGCATAAAAGATCTGCAAAAAGCAGATGGAAAGGGGTCGACCAGCAGAAATGGCCAATTGACCAACATACATGGCCGACCGACCAAAAACAAAGCCGACAGGCCAACACTGTTGGCCGATGGAAAGGAAACAGGGCCGGTGGCCTCAAGCCAAGGCCGGTGAGGTGTGGGGATGGCCAACAAGCCATTCCCTGCCCTCAGAAGCAAAAACACAAGCGTTTGGTCCGCAATCAAGCACAAAACAAACAAGCCGAGAGGTCTTGAGGCAAGGTGTGCGACCGAGACCTCCGAGAACTCAAAACGAACACAAACATGGATGATCACCGAGTGTTCAAACGGTGACGTCCAAGTCTTGAGGACAGTCAAAAATGGGGTGTCTACAATTGCCCCTCTTTGACAGAACTCGAAAGTCATAACAATGACGGGAGTGAATGTCAAATCCTAGAGACGACCCATTTTTGACAAGGCCGAAGACTTAGACAAAGCATACAAGCTACAGACAAAGATATGCGCGCGAAGGCAGGGGCAAGATGCAAGACAATGCACAAAGCCGAGCATAACTTATGATCATGCAAAGAAAGCGGTAATGAAGCATAACATGCAACAGTTTTAAGCTAATATAAGCCAAACTACACTACAATGCAGAGACGATGTAAGAGAATTATTCAATTCTCAATACGCTTGACGCGGAGAATACAATACCTGTGCGGCTCGTCTGGTCGTGCCAGCTTCAAATGAA
This sequence comes from Camellia japonica, assembly GCA_030407325.1. Taxonomy (NCBI): domain Eukaryota; kingdom Viridiplantae; phylum Streptophyta; class Magnoliopsida; order Ericales; family Theaceae; genus Camellia; species Camellia japonica. The sequence continues at coordinate 19,150 of JAPPVO010002447.1, forward strand.
CCGTACATACAATATCGTGCCTGAAAGAGAAAGAAACTTAACAGGTACAATATTGTTAGAAGTATGCATAACAATGCAATTGAAAGTGCGTGACAACGCAAGTGAAGGGGTGCATGACAATACGGGTGGAAGAGATGCATAACAACGTAACTCGAGTGTGTGCATAACAATGCAGCATAACAATGCATGGAGGGCATGCGTGACAACGCAATGCCGAGTGGTGCATAACAATGCAATTTGAAACATAAACACATATAAGTAAAGCAACGCGTGACAACGCATGCAATGTGTATAGGAATTTGAACACATATAAGTAAAGCAATACGCGACAACGCGTGCAATGTGTATAGAAACTTGAACACATATAAGTAAAACATAACGCAACGACGCACGCAATGTGTATAGAAGCTTGAACACATATAAGTAAAGCACAACGCGACAACGCACGCAATGTGTATAGAAACTTGAACACATATAAGTAAAGCATAACGCAACAACGCATGCAATGTATATAGAAGCTTGAACACATATAAGTAAAGCATAACGCGACAACGCATGCAATGTGTATAGAAACTTGAACACATATAAGTAAAGCATAACGCCACAACGCATGCAATGTGTATAGAAACTTGAACACATATAAGTAAAGCATAACGCGACAACGTATGCAATGTGTATAGAAACTTGAACACATATAAGTAAAGCATAACGCAACAACGCATGCAATGTGTATAGAAACTTGAACACATATAAGTAAAGCATAACGCAACAACGCATGCAATGTGTATAGAAACTTGAAAGGGGTGTATAAACACATGTAAGTAAAGCATACGTGGAAACGTACGCAATGTGTAAAGCAATGCGAAAAGGGTGGATATTCAACTGAAGCATGGTAAAGGCATGTTACTCATGATATTGAGATGCAAATTGAAAACAGGAAGAGGCAGCGCTCGATGCAAGACGCGTAACGAGCGTGCTTTATTAAAACCAAAACGAAACAACATAATACGACATAATTGAAGCGATTTGTGGAATTCACAAGATACAAAAAGGATACGAGAAAGGATACTCCTCGCACGTACCATGTGTTGCTCATAGAAGACACGGTCCGAGGTCAACACGAAGGCCTACTAAGGTTCAAGAGTGCATTTTCTTACGCTATCTTGAATGAATAAGGTGCCAAACCACATAATGGGCCCGAACAAGGGCGTGGAAGGTGCATCGCCATAAGGGAGGCTACTGGTATTAATCCAGACACTCTGCTGCCCTTCTTCCTTTTGCCTTATTTTTCTTTTTACTGGTAGTTTAAGCACATTGCACTGCCTTAGGCAGGTTTTACTTTCTCAAGACTGCGTACTTTTTGTGAAAGATATGATGGAAATGAAACAGCTATTTGTTCAAAAGGCGTTACATTTTATGCATCGCATTACATAACAATGTAAATGAGATTTGGATCTTTATTTGGACAGTAAGCGTTTGCCTCGTAATAATCAGGTAGTGAACCGAGTAAGGACAAAAACAACTCGATAATCAAAACAAAGAACTCGATAAGCTGACCAATTGCAAATACAACTCGATAAGCAAAACAATGACTTAAAGAATGTACAATACACCTCGATAAGCAGATGTGCAACAATTCGATAAACAAATCAAAGTAACAGGCGCTAGTTCGCCAAAACCTCAATAGAAGGCATTGGAAGTGGTGTCAGTCACCAGTTTTTAGCATTCTCAACAGATGGACAACTCTGAGGATAAGAGGGAAGGCCACCGGCCAAGAAGAGAAGCCACCGGCCACGTGAAATGGCCATCGGCTATCAAACTAATCGGTCGGCCAAAAAAAGATGGCCGGTCGGCACTATTATTGGCCGATCGGCCAGAAATGGCAAGAACCACCAGAATGTTGACACCTGTCTTCCACTCAACACCTTATCTTCTACAAAAGCCCCAGCTTCGTAGTCTTCCTCATTTCAACACTAATTTGCACCAAATGGAAGAGTTTCTTACCCAAAATCTCACGACTTGGATTGCCAACTTGGATGGCTCGGAAAAGCTGAATTTCCGGGGCTTTGGCATAAACGCACTATTCACGCTGGGTCGTACTCCGCTGCACTTTCCATTTCTCCATGCCGCGGCAAGGTTTTGGAATCCGGTAACACATGTCTTTAGCTTCGGCGGACAAGAGGTGTGTCCTACTCTCGAAGATTTCCAAATTTTGATGGAGTCTAAGCACAATGAGAAATTTTTGCCCTAGCTCCGTTTTAGTCACGCCCAAGCCTTAGGACGAATGTGTGGGCTCACTATGCACGATGCTCGATCTCTGATCCATGACGGAGAATTGGACATCCTCGGCCTTATTCATCGTTTTTCTGATGCCGGTGACCGTGGCGACCATCATTGGCAAGGTTTTCGGCGTCATGCCCTTTGTTTGTGTATGCTATCTCATTTCTTGCTTGCCTCAGGCTCCGAAGGATCTAGTGTCCGGTTGATCGAGGTTGTTCAAAGCTTAAAGGAGGGCAAAAGCTGCATTGCCATGTCTTTGGCCGAGACATTGATGGGTTTGGATGCTTTTCATCGCCAGGAAATGACTAGATTTGCAGGGAGTCCACTACTGCTGCAGGTAATGTTCCCACCCTTCCTCACATATATATTGCTTACATCACTCGGCCCTCAGGCTCGGTTTTTCTCACAAAAACCCTTTTCTTACTTTTTCTCTCATCGTACATCTCTCTATTCTTTATTCTCTCATTTTTCATCCCTCCTCAGGTGTGGTTGATGGATAAGTTACAGGTTGTGGACTCTTGCCCAGCATACTCAGCTCGCGGCTACTTCTTCCGACAACGTCTAGTCGATGCCCTTGACGAGGGATGGTGGTACAATTGGATGTCTAGTTTGTCCGCAGTCCATATGGCTTGGCGTGTCCCTGGCTCAACCTACCAGCAATGAGCTATAGCATGTCTTGGCAGATCGGGATTCAGTGATTGGCTTGACTCACTGTGTGTTCTACTTCCCGTTCCGGTTCCAGCGCTAGTTCGGCCATGATCAGACTTGCCCTGTAGAGGGGATGGAGTACCCAGCCACATTCTTGGTCCGAGGTGTGCAGCTTGCTCGGCATGCCGCAGCATGGAGGACTAGAGAACTCCTGGCCCCTGCTCCCACTTTCAGTTGCACCTTATCTGACGAGTGCATAGATTGGCTTAATGAAGAGGCGCAAGTTGGGCCCAGTTTGGCATCAGAGGCTTTGACCAGCTCTGGGAGGAGGCGCAGGAACACCTGACTCATCTATGCCCCGGATTTATTGCTTTATCAGTACTTTCAAGTCTTTTTTTTGTTTTTTTTTTTTATGTAATGTAAAAAAGCAACTTCAATTTGTATTCAAGAGCAAGAGAACTCTGTACTGAAATCAATGTAATTGAAGGTTGTGGGTACTGAAAATTTTCTGCCTTGGTTCAAAAATGGTCTAAGTTGTAAAAAGATTAATTTGAGCAAAATCAACTTTTATTAAAACTTTTCAAAACCTTTATCGATATGGATCAGAACTGGACACGCTTGAGATCTGTCATTGGATGCCCAACCCCGGATTCCAGCAACTGGAAAGTTGCCCCTAGTCTGAGTAGCACTATACCGGAGATCACAACCGAGCTCTCAAATGCAGGGTAAACAAAAATGACCAAGATGATCAAATGGACAAAGTTGATCGGGGAAGTGTTTATGGCTGAACTTCAGGATGAAGTTGCCTACGTATCCCAAAATGGAATCAAGCCTTACGTAGTTCAGGCTCGCGTTCACTCGAGTATTTTCACTCTCCTTTTACGCTCTAACTTTTGCCAAGGCTGCCCTTTGCGGGTTTTCAACCTTGCGAGCTCAGTTTTTGTAATTTCAAATTTTCTATGCTCTAACTTTTGCCTAGGTCGCCCTTTCAGGTTTTCGGCCTAGCGAGCCACTCAGGGGTAATATTTCTTCAACTTGTCCATGTTGATCGGGTGTGAGAACTCTAGGCCATCTAGGTCTATCAGAACGACAGCTCCACCCGACCAGATAGATTTGATGATGTAAGGACCAGTCCAATTGGGTCTGAACTTGCCCCTAGGGTCATGGATAGGAGCTCAGTTGTCTTTGAGCACCAAATCTCCTTCTTTCAAATTTCTGGACTTGACTTTCTTGTTAAAAGCCCTGGCAATTCTGCGCTGATAACCTTGAACATGGTACAGTGCTTTCAGTCTTCTCTCATCAAAGAGCATGAGTTCTTCAAATCTGCTATGCTGCCAATCTGCTTCGGCTATCTGACACTCGACCAATACTCGCAATGACGGAACTCAATCTCAATAGGTAGAACGGCCTCCATCCCATAAACCAGTGAATACGGAGTCGCTCCAGTAGAAGTTCTGATTGAAGTTCGGTAGCCCCACAGAGCAAATGGTAGCTTATCTGGCCAGTCCCGGTAGGTTTCCACCAACTTCTGCAATATGTGTTTGATATTCTTGTTGGCGGCCTCGACTGCTCCATTGGTTTGCGGCCGATAGGTGGATGACTTATGAAAAGCCACATTGTATTTTTCCAACAAATCAATCACTTCCTTCTTGAAATGGGAACCGTTATCTGAAATGATTTCGTTCAGGACCCCGTAGCGACAGATGATGTTGTTTCTAACAAATTTCGCAACATGCGAAGCCTTCAACACCGCGTAAGATTGGGCGTCGACCCACTTCGCGAAATAATCAATTGCGACCAGAAAAACTCATGCCCATTGGACCCTTTCGGCGTGACAGCCCCGATCACATCGATTTCCCAAACTGAAAATGGCCATGGCGAAGTCATCTTATACAGCTTTTGTGGCATCGCCGAACAAAGTCGATACAATCCTCCTCTATGGTGGACCAGTAGTAACCTTGTCTGAGGACCTTTCGAGCTAACATTACCCCATTCATATGCGCACCGCATTCTCCTCCATGGATGGCCTCCATTAGGCGCTTTGATTTTTCGGATTCAACACACAGCTTGTGCATTCCCAGATGGCCTCTTTTGTACAATTTACCCCCGCAGATGATGAACTGAACGGCCATTCTTTTGATTGCCCTTTTATCCTTGGCATTTGCCCCTGGTGGATACGCCTCTTTTTCCAAGAAATTCCAGATATCGTAATACCGGGGGTTCTCATCTTGAACTTCCTCTATAGCAACAATCGACTCGTAGGCTGGCGTGAATTTCTGGTCAATGATGATCGGACGCATCTGGACCTTAAAAGGAATGTCTATCATGGAAGATAGAGTTGCTAGTGCATCTGCGAACCTGTTGTTCTCTCTTAACAGATGAGCAAAGTTTAGCTTCTCAAACCGAGGAATTAACAAGTCCAAGGCCTGGTGATACATTATTATCTTTTCTTCTTGGACTTTCCAATCTCCTTTCGCTTGAGAGACAACAAGGTTCGAGTCCCCAATGACGTCCAACCGTTTTGCCCCTAGTGTTTTGCCCCTAGTTCTAGGGCTGTTCTAAACCAGCAATGCATGCTTCATATTCTGCTTCGTTGTTCGAGACTTTGAACCGGAGTTTGAAGGCTAGAGGGATACGGGAATTGTCGGGTGCTATCAGCAACACTCATATCCCATACCCGTATTGATTTGACGCTCTATCAAAGTACATCGTCCAAGTTTCATCTTCGATATGAAAAATGGCCTCATCTGGGAATAAGTACTCAACTGCTTCACCTCCTTCTACTGGATGATCAGCTAAGAACTCCGCTACCGCTCTTCCCTTGACTGACTTGCACATCACATATTTGAGATCGAGTTCGGAAAGCAACAGCAACCAACGAGCTAGCCTACCATAAGTGCCGGTTTCTCGAAGAGATATTTGATGGGATCTAATCTTGAAACCAACATTACAGAGTGTGTCGCAGCTTCCTGGTAGCCCAGCAAGCCTTTTCCAATGGTGTGTAGCGGGTTTCATACTTCAGCATCTTCTTGCTCAGATATTAGATAGCCCTCTCCACCTTGTCCTCAGACTCTTGTGCGAGCATGCAGCCCATTGTAGTCTTAGTTACTAAAAGATACAAAGTCAATGGTTTCCCCGGCTCGAGCGGTGACAACACGGGTGGGTTCTGTAAGTATTCCTTGATTTGTTCAAAAGCAGCTTGGCATCGGCCGTCCCATTGGAACTTCTTTCCTTTCTTGAGGAGACCAAAAAGTGGTTCACAAGTCAAGGTTAATTTTGAGATAAACCATCTTATGAATTGCACTTTACGCAGAAAGCCTCGCACCTCCTTTTCAGTCCTTGGTGGTGGCATTTCTAAGATGGCCTTGATCTTGGAATGGTCGACTTCGATACCTCTCTGTGTAATCAGAAACCCCAGCATTTTCCCTGCTGTAACACCGAACGTACACTTCTGAGGATTCAGCCGCAACCGAAATTCTCTGATCCTTTGGAAGAACTTTTGCAATGCGGTGTAGTGGCCCTCTCTTTCTTGGACTTGACAATCATGTCATCCACATACACCTCAACCTCTTTGTGGATCATGTCATGCAATATTGTGGTCGCGGCCCGTTGATACGTAGCTCCAGCGTTCTTCAATGCAAATGGCATCACCCTGTAACAGTAAGTCCCCCACGGGGTGGTGAAAGCAGGCTTCTCCCGGTCTTCAGGTGCCATCACTATCTGATTATAGCTCGAGAATCCATCCATGAACAAAAGCAAAGCATGCCCCGCTGTGAAGTCCACTAACTCATCAATATGCGACAAGGGAAAGTCGTCCTTCGGACTGGCTCTGTTCAAATCCCTGAAATCCACGCATACCCGGATCCTGCCATCCTTCTTCGGCACCGGAACAATGTTGGCCAACCAAGTTGGGTATTCGGATACCAGCAGAAACCCTGCATCGATTTGCTTGGTGACCTCTTCTTTAATCTTGAGGGCCCAGTCCGGGCGAATCCTTCTGAGTTTCTGTTTAACGGGTCGGGCCTCTGGGTCAAGAGGGATCCGGTGCTGTACAATCTTAGGATCGATTCCAGGCATGTCTTCGTAGGACCACACGAAAACATCTTTGAAATTTTTCAATAAAGCGACTAAGCGCTCGCGTTTCTCCGAAGACAACGTGGACCCGGTCTGGACCAGCCGCGGATCCTCCTCAGTACCCACATTAACAGTAGTGATTTCATCAACTAAAGGTTTAACAAATCTCTCCTGCTCTTGATCAATTAATCATTGTAAAATCGGAGGAATTTCTTCCTCGTCGTTTTCATCAAAGTTTTGAAAGTCCTGATTCAAGCAATAAATCAAAGGCACAAAAAAGTACTCAGAAACCACAGCCACATCATTCTCATTAAGCATTTCCAAATCGTCCGATTCTTCGGTTACAACAGACTCAAAAGAGAAAGAAAAAGACGACCTGGACAAGACTGTGGCATCCGGGTTGTCACCCCCAGGAATACCGGACTCAAACTCAGTTGAGCTGGAACCTGATTCCGACTCACAAGACTCGGTGGAATCAGATTCCGAGTCACTACTTGACCTGGTGCTGCTTGACAAAAATCCCTCCTCGTACTGGAAGATAAGGGAGGGTGTGATGGATGCATCCAAAATGTTTGACGGTAGGCCCGCAGCCGTTTCATTCCCAATCATGGACACCGAGAAGTTATCCCCCAAGCACTTCTGTTCGATCGGAGGATCTGAAAGTAGACAAGCCAGCACTACCCCCATTTCAATCTCGGTATTCTCGGGATCCACTGTTCCACATTGCTCAACCTCAGCTGATGGGTCTGTCTGATCCTCGGCAACATCATCCCCGGATAACTGTAGGTCGAAAAAGATCTCAAACCCTGGCATACGACGCTTCCCTCGTTTATCCATGGCTCTGGGAAGCCACAAAATGGAAAATCCCCCCCCTCCCGGACAAAGCGTCCGTTTAGGGTACCCTGAATGGGTCAGTGCATTAACTCAAAAGGCTTCCCCGCCTTCTTTGCTCTGGCTCTCCCAGCCATTTCCTTGCCTTTTCTTACCCAGTTCTCCTTGGTGGGTAGATAACCCAAACCAAAGGTATGCGGGTTGTGCGGCACTTCGGCCGATGTTGTTATGCCCTTCTGGCCATTCTTTCCCAATCCCATCCCGGGGATGTGTTGAAGCTTATTCATGAGGTATATTGACTGTGCACTGATATACACCCCCTCATCGATAGCCAAAATGTTTTGCACGACCCGAACCTCAGCCAGAGTAAACCCCGATAAGAACACATCCACCATGCTGTGCTCGATTTCCAAGACTGGTGTAGACACTTTCGGCGGCGGATGGATTGACGAATTTCCAAAAACTATAGCCACCCCCTTCCCGTGAGGGTATTTCAGCATCTGATGCAAGGTGGAAGAAACTGCCTTTACTTGGTGCAACCACGGTCGTCCCAAAAGTAGGTTAAAGGTTGCGGGAACGTCCAAGACATGGAATTCAATGTTGTGTTGTCCTGGACCAACCTGGGTCTGAATTTTGACAGTCCCCATCACCTCCCTACTTGTGTTATCATAGGCTCTGATCACTTGAGTAGTTGGCACGAAGTCCACAGGCTTCAACCCGATTGCATATGCTGTCCTCGACGGGCACACATTAATGGCGGATCCCGTGTCGACAAGAACTACCGGTATCCATTTGTTTCTACACTCCACAGAGATGTAGAGTGGCTTGTTATGGTTTGCACCCTCAGGTGGTAGTTCCTTATCGGAAAAGGTCAACATCGGGGAAGCCCCTCCCGAGAAAACCAATCCCACCAGCTGTTCGGGCGTGGTGTCTATCGAGAGCTTGGCCTTGTCCATTGCCATTTAAGACAGCTTGTCTATGAACACGTGAAGCCATAAGCAGTCCCCAGATGGAGATGTCTGCTTGTATCTTTTTCAGCTATTTTAGTACGGCCTCTTCTTCGAGTTGCTTCTCTTTCTGTTTCTCCGCCTCCTTGTCCTTCCCGGACGCTTCTGGTTGGTCAAAATGCGGGGGCTTGAAATACCGCCTGGTCCTGGTCATATGATCGACTTTGCCGATGTACCAGGTATCGTCTGGTTGATTGCTCCCCCAGTCCTCATCCGTGTGGGCAAGACATAGATCATCGTCTTCCCACTACATTCCATCGGCAGCCAACTGACACTTGTCCGGCTCCGGTTCCACTATCCTTGTACGCGCAGTACCTTCTGTCCACATGCTCGCAACATTCTCTGTCCTCATGCACACAGCACTTTCAATCCCCATAGGGGCCTTGGCTTCTCTGATTCTCTCAGACTCTTCGATTCCTTCTTGTTCCAACTGCGTCAATACAGCTGGCTGCTCTATAATTCCTGTATTCAAAATGCCCATATCCCGAGCGAAATTCTTAGCACCGACACTCTCTGGCGATGCACTCTGATCTCCGACCCTTCCGGCCACAACTGATGTCCTTGCCCCTGCCGGGCCCTGTTCCAACTGAGATTCTTCAACAACGTCCGGTAGGTCATCAAGCCACCTGGTAACCTCTGCTGACTCTTCAAAATCAGACCAGTTGACTGCCATCCCCTCTGGATCTTGTTCATTGAAAAACTGGAGGTTAGCAAAATCCCCCTCCACAGCCGCCAAGTCATCTATCCTCTGACCAAATCCATCCCCCTGTATCACACAAAGCTCTGCCCCTGCCGGCAATTCCATATTTGGCCCAACCTGGCCTACTGACAGAATGTAGTCACTTAGACTATATACCTCCTCAATAAAACTCCCAGATTCCTCAGATTCTGAATCAACAGCCCCATTTTCTTCCGAAATCATCCCTGTTCCATCTTCGATGATCACCACTATTGGTTTGGGTTGGGCTCGGGAGATGTCCAACATGCACAAGTCTGTGCTGTCAGGAAGGAACACCTCCGGCTTAGGTAGATGGGAAGGAGTGATGTATATGCTGGGGTCGTATGCCGTAACCCCGGTCTGGATAAAGTTGATGCGTTTGGGGGGTGGAGCTTAGTTGTGTGGTGGGAGAGGGTTGGTTGTGACATTGGGTTTCTCTGGAGGCACGATCACCCCATTATCGATGAGATCCTGAATCTCATGGCGTAATCGGAAGCACTGGTTGGTGTCATGACCGTGCTGTTGGTGAAACGAGCAGTATTTGGCTGGGTTATGGGAAGGGGGGAGTTTTTCTGGCAATGGCCGCGGCTCTAGGGGCTTCAAGTGCCCTTTTTTGATTAAAACCCCCAGAGCTTTGGACAGGGGCATATATAGTGGAGCGAAGGTTCTTTGGCTTTTGGGTGGGTATCTGGCTGTTTGCGAACTACTACCGGACGCAACGGTGAATGGCGTAGCTACAAGGGTTCTTGGGGTGTTGGTGGTGACCATGCTTACTTCCTGGGATCTGGCAGCTGCAGCACTGCTTGTGCCTGCATTCGTACTGCGGTTGTTGAAGGTCCTTCTGGGCTGCTCTCTGTCATTGTCAATCAAGCCCTGCTTCAAAGCATCCTCGATCTGTACTCCCATCTCATGCAGATCTGAAAAGATAGGGAAGGGGAGCACGATCATTTTCTGCATAAGCTTAGGCTGGAGATTGCGCACAATCATCCGAATTTGATCTTTATCAGTGGGCCTTAGGGTCATCATTGAGGCCTTGGCCCTCCACCGGGTTACGAACTCAGAAAAGCTCTCCTTAGGCTCCTGCCTAGTTGTCTCAAGATCACGGGTTGTAATCTCGATTTGTGTATTATAGGAGTACTGAGCGACAAAAGCCTCGGCCATCTCGTCCCAATTCCTCTTAACATCGTCTTCCAGTTTCGCGTACCAAATGGCAGCCACACCCGACAGGGTCCGGCCGAATAGAGAAAGCTTCTGTAGCCTGGTGAGGCCCATTGGCCTTAAGATATCCGAAAACAACCTCAAGTGTACCATGGGATCCCCGGATCCATCGAATCGGTCAATATGTGGCATCTTAAATCTGTCTGGCAACGTCACGGCTGCATCAATATACCCATCTTCAATATCAGGGATGGACTTGACCCCCTGGGACTTCTTGAACAGCTTTCCAAGCTTGCTTACTTTCAATGCCGTGGGGTTGACTTCGAACTCAAAAGGAGAGTCAGGCTGATTAATAGGCGTAGGTGCCTTGGATAATTGAGGTAGAATCGGGGGCGGAGCCGGCCCCGTTGGGATGTCTATATCTTCCTGGGCATTCTAGACATTTGGTATCTCCCAGGTGCTGGAATTCCTGGTGGGGGAGGAGCCTGGTGTGAGGCAGATGCCCCGGCTTGCTGTTGTAACCTGGCGACCAACTTTGCCTATTGAGCCATGGTCTCAGCCAGTTGTTTGGCCAATTCATACCGACGAACGGCGTCCTGCTGCATGAGTCTCATACTTTCTTGGAGTCGACGCATCATGTCCTCCATCCTTGCCATACTGCTCTGATCTGATTGGACTACCGGTATATCTATCTCTGGAGCAGTCTCGGGAATCTCAACCTGACTGTTCAATAACCACTGATTTGGCAACCTCTGCTCGGATACACTGCGTCTTCTCGACCTCCGTCTGATAACCGGGGGTAAAGAGTGGAACACTGGTTGTCCGTCGACCAGATCCTCAGATCGATTGAGTCGGTGACCTCTAGTCCAGAGTGCTTGGGGAATAGCTGCTTGGTCTGAAGCAATTGTGCTAAACTACCTAGCAAAAAGATAAATAAAGCAAAAATAAGGAAATAAACAACCAACAAACAAACAGCACAACGGCTTAAACATAACACACAGTTGGGTATAACAACATGCAGTTGATAAGCTGGGTACACTGTTCTTCAAACGCTGATCATTGTTCCTGAATTACTGTCCCAAATCTGAATCTGATACCCGCGGATATAACTGATTCCCAAACACTGATACTGATGCCCGCAGGCCTGATGCACAAACTTGCAAACTAATACATGCATTCCTGTAGAGACGCACTCTAAAAGCACATAGCAAACAAGTGAGAGCCAAAACACCCCTATGTTGGGGTAAGGTTTCCCTGTCCTATTTTGTCAGGAGCTAGGGTTTCACAACGTACTCAGCGTTTTCAAACAACCTATATCGGGTAAGCAACCTGTCCTAGCTTGGAATGGTCACTATGGATTCCGAATATGCACTAGGTCGAATGGTCAAAAAGGGTGCCCCGGCAACAACCGGGGTCTGTGTTCCCATCATGGCAAAGCCCGTAATCGGTTAGCCTTATGGCACGCTTCTCAAAGCAAGCATCCGGTAAACCGTTCAGGAATAGCAGACGGCAAACACTGTGTCCTAGGCGCACCGATGCACATGCAATGCAAAAAACGCATAAGCGTAGTCAAAACAAGATATCATGAATTTGAGTCAAGCTCTCTAACTCCCCAGTAGAGTCACTAGAAACTGTAGACGTCCCCGAACGTCCCGGGAGGGAATCCTGTTTTGTTCATTGGGCTCACTACAGTTCAGGACTCAATGTCACGGTCCTGTATCTAATCTCGCAGAGTGCAATGCAAGACAGATGAATCATCAAAGAGTCCAAATCCGGCAAATCATTTTGAAAACAGATTTTTGAAAGAAGTGCCAAACATGGACTGCTTTGCCAGATACAGAGTCGCCACCTAAATATTTTGTTTTGGGGAAATTTAGGAAACCCTGACTCGTTGCCTAAGGCCACGTGTCCGTCATCACCAAAGTTGCCTTGGCTCGGGAACTTGGGTACGATTGGGGAAGGTCACTTCGTGAGCACCCCCGCTCGCCCGATCAAAGATCGGCCTCTACTAACTATGATATCGAGTTTTGAAAACATTATGCGTTCTTATCCCGGTTATTAGCCTAGAATTACTATGTGATGCACATAGCATACAAGTATAGACTGGATTGTTTGAGTTGGAACAAAACATTTCATGTTCGTTTATTTGAAAGATGGTTTGATGGTGCTACTCGTAAGTAGGCTAAGACGTGGATTTGCCACCCTCAAGTGGGCTTAAGAAAACATGATTTTGCCACTCTCAAGTGGGCTTAAAACTCTCAATCGGTGAATTGCTCCAATTCAAATAACCCAACCTTCACCCACAGGCATTCAGGCAGTTATATCGCATAAGCAAATAGCCTCATGGTAAGCATGCTATCATGGCAAACACTCACATACATGCAAGGATGCTAAAGCATAAACACTTACTGGGTACTCCGAGCCAACAAGAAAAACTTAGTAGTAATCATGCATGATCCTAGTTCATGTTAAGATGGCTAATGCACCGCATGCAAAATGCAACTAAGATAGGCTCGGCTATCCTAAGAATGGCATATGAGATGCTACAACTAACGCGTATTCAACTTGGAATTGAAATACAATGCAGTTAGTATGATGCGCCGAGCCCGGTGCATGCAATACAAATGAATGAATGCAATCATGCGAACATATAGAGCTAATCGAAACATGCCCTAAACTAACCATCATAAGCAGGGTAAAAAGGGAGAAAGATGTGGGGTTGGAAGACATACATCACACACACGCACACTTATTACAATTCTGCCCTCGCTCAGAGGGTCCGAATAAATAATACAAGCCGGATAAATAATTAACTACTCTAGCTAATTAAATATTAAAACTTCTAA
>JAPPVO010002448.1:0-32841 GCA_030407325.1 Camellia japonica
GTTCATTCAATCACCTAAACTACTGTGATGCTGATGTCAAAGCACAAATATCAAGGAAGTCTCCATGACAAACGAACAGCCCCGAGACAGAGAGGAAAAACAAAAATAACAGGCACTTTCAACTTGAAACATATGCCAAAATCGGAACTAAATAAAAAAACATTTGAGATATAATCCTCGACCGTAAGGTGTTTAAAATAAAGCAAGGATTGCAGGCACATATTAAAACATTGTATAGACAATTTCATGTTACCTTTCCTACAAAACATGTGAATCTAATCGTATTAAATAAATCAAAATTCAAAATGTTTACTTCCCAATGGATTCAAAACATCCCACCAAGAAGTCATTTTTCTTACAGTTTCAAGGCATTGCTAACTAGATAATTGAAGATCCCTAACTAATTGATACACATACAAAAAAGCAACAATCCTGACACCACAAGAATGCCTATAGTAAATTTTAACGAACTTCAGCTTTGTTATGATTTATTAAAAATGTACACTTTCACAAATTACCAATAATTCATAAGAAATTTCCAAATTACAACTCATTCATAAGAAATTTCCAAATTAGCCACAATTTCATAAATGAAGTTGGAACTTCACAAGCTGGAGTTGCTACCTGTATTCAGTCTAGTTATTTGTAGTGAATGTGCCACCATGTTTTTTGTTCTCATTAAACTCTCAGCTGAACATAAGCACTAAGCTCTAGTTCTCTCCACATTTTTCAGAATCAGATTCATTGTGTAGAAAAATACAAACTGAATTCATTCTCACTTCAAATCTAACTTTATTGCAACTTGAATTTAATTCTCTCACACCATAATTTGCAATTGTAAACAATTTCTGTAAGAACAAAGACAAATTCAAAACATCAAAACAAAGTTAAATATAAAATGAATTTTTAGAAATGTTGATTGAATAAAGACCGATCAACACAACACAATTGACAATATACCTCATAAGCAGCGAGGATTTGAACGAATCGATGAGAATCAGAGGAATGATCCAGCGATTTAACGAGGTCGGGGTGAGTTTCTTTGGCCAATCTTCGGAACGAAGCTTTGATTTCGGCGAACGAGCTTGTTTCGGAAACCCCTAAGAGATCGTATGCGTTTTTTCCGGCGATTTCACTCGGAGTCGACTCGGTGCTGGTGGTGCTGAACCACCACCACCGATTAGCAGTGGTGGTGTTGAGATTTGATTGCCGTGTGATTGAGAGAATTGGACGGTGGTGATGGTAGAGGCCGACCAGAGAGGACGATCGTCCGGTGAGGAACGCCATTTGTCTTGAGGATTCAGGGAATGATAGGTGGATAGAGTTACAGAGGAACGGTGACAGTGAGGTAGCTTGTTGTGGATGGTAAGAATAACATGTCTCTCTCCGGTCACCCGTCGATATATTGGGCTATCAGTGAGCCCATTAATGATTATTTTAATGGGAAAAAGGCCTAATTAGCCCAAGATTTTATTGGGCCCTCAAACCTAAGCATGGAGTCTTGCATTTCCCATGTAGCAAATCTCATAGATTTTTTTTTTTCGGGCCACACGGTTAGATGTTTTAGTAGAGTTAGATTAATGTACATTATTTTATTGACTTAAACTTAAAAATCTTATTTTACTAACATCTAAGTATCCTCTCATGATTATTTGGACTACCGTCAGAGCCTGTAAACCTCCTAGATCATAGCAATTTGAAAACTTGGTAGACTTGTACCTAGAGGTGTAACCCGTTTAGTTAAGACCGAGATAAAATTGAGCACAAAATTGAGTTTTACAATTTTGTTAGTTGATGAATTGAAACCGATCACATATTATTTGCTTTTGTCGATTTTTTAGCTAAGTGTAAATAAGGGATTGCAAGAAAGCTTTAAGAATTTTACAAAATCTATAAAATTCTACATTTAAATAAAACGGGAGAGGGTGAGGATTGCTCTATAAATGTTTTCCTCCTTAACTTTTATAAGCAATGATCACTTATTTTTTAATACTAAAAAAATCAAGATATAAAAAGCATTTGAATATAATATATATATATATCTTTTGTCCGTGTTAATGTAAAATTCGTCAAAATCAAAATACATCATATTCAATTCCATTGATTTTTCTTACATTTCTAATTTCTAGGTTAGAGGACTTGCAAATGAATTCACAAGTTTAGGAAAATTATAATCTAAAATTAATAAATAAATATTGATATGTGATGGCACTTTTGTAATTGAAAATTATTTTGATGTGTATTTTATTTTAAAGTGTATGACCCCAATTCAGACACATCTTAAATTATTTATAAATTTTTCTATTTCTATTCACAAAATTGTCATTATCATTGTCATTGTCATTGTCATGCAGAAGGAAGATCAAGCTCAACTGAAACTTGGCCACTAAATATAGCAAATTGACTGGCATCTAGCCCCAACCTACCTTTGAATTACTTATTTATGGTCCACAACTTGAACTCCAGCTTATATTTATTAATTAATATTATAAATAATATATTTATTAACAATTTAATTGTCTCAAAATTAGTAATTGGATACACCTGTTGATCATTCCATGAATTACAGAAAAGTTATGTATTATGTTTTTTACTAATAAGAAAATATATTACTATTTTTTAAAAAATTGTAATCACAAAGCAAACACTTAAATGTTTGTAATTAGATGGGTGCAGTCATATTGTTGTTTTTGAGCCTTTAATAATTCTATTTTATTTTATTTTATTTTTTATTTTTGTGAGTACGATATTCAACTACGATGATTTTCTCTGAAAAATGTTAAAAAAATTGTATTTTTAGCACTACCCCTAATCAATAGAAGATGCCAAACTTTAGAGATTTGTGAAGAAAATTATTACCATGTTTACCAATGATTGTGAAAGGGGCCAAAATTTTCTTCAAAATATTTTGCCAAGTTTATTAAAATTCCTCGCATTTACTAATTGGCTAATGTCAGGTACTGGTTAAATTTTTTTAAAGTAAAATAAGAAATTATTATTGTATTTTGTTAATTTTTTCATGCATTAATGTTGTATTATTTTAATAAATTTCACAATTTATATTTATTATTAATGCAGTATTGACACATAATATAATAAATAATAAATAATATTAAATATTTTTTTTTTGTCTGAATTTTTACTTTTTACTCATAGAACCGACGCCATGATGATACGTGGCCTCCATTCCTATTTTCAGTAAGGTATAGAAAATGATTTGTCCGTAACAAGACTCATAAACAAAGAATCAGACTAACAAGTGCACCTAACGTGCTTGTTAAAGTATAATTAATAATAATTATAATCAATGAGTCTTAAAAAGGATTAAAATTATAAATAATCATACTAGAAATGCAATGCATTAATTATGAAGTGATTATAATGAAAATCAAAACTCACGAAAGTAGTTTTTTTTTTTTATAGGACACCAAAATAGTTAAATAATTAATAATTTAATGAGTATACTTTAGTTAGGAATAACTAAAATCAATACTGTGGGAGCATATTTCGTGAGTGACAGCACGTGGTCAAGGTGACGCTGACGTGTCAGCCGAGGTACTACGTGACTTGGTCATGCGCCGAGATGATCTCGGCTAGGCCGATGTTATCTACGAAGATATCGGAATCCGAGATAAACGAATAAGGGATAGGAGTCTTATAATTGGGGAGGACCTCAGTCTGGATAAAGATAAGACTCTTGGGGAGTTTATCTCTATCTAGTTGAGAGTCCCAGGTGAGCATTGAGCCAAAGTCCATTGAAGCTAGGCTTCTACAAGGATCATGTTAGTGCTGGCTATAAAAGCAGGGCACCCTCGTCGGTCTAAGGTATGCTTTTTATACTCTGTCTAGTGATTTAAGCACGATTGGCTATCTTTGAGAGATAATTACTGACTTGATCATCGGAGTGCCCCCGGGTGGACGAACCACCGCCAGATTCTTATCTTTCTATAACAGTTGTTTGGGTTTAATCTATTCTGTCGGTACTCTTCTGCTGAGTTTCCCTGTTTGGTTGTGTGGTCAAAAATCAACACCCACAATTTGGCGTCGTCTGTGGGAAACGTAAGGAGAATAGATGGCCAACGACGGACATAAAGAAAAGATCGGGGACGACATCCCTAGTGGGAGTGGCAAACATGCCGATTCTAACATGGAATAGGAGAACCCTAATGAAAAGAAGGACGTCGGCCAAGAGGGAGACCCACTGAAGAAATCAGGCCGATACGAGTACTATAACGAAAGCGACCTCCAAGTATGGAAAGATAGATACCTGAGGAGGGATGACGAGATGAAAGGAATGGAAAACAAGTTGGCAGACCTACAATCGGTTGTCAACTTCATGATGCAGAACAACGTCATGTAACCACCGTTTCCATTGAAGGACGCGCCGATTCCAGCGGCCGAGAACGACTCCCAAAAAGGGGGCAGAGAGTAGTCCCAGCGGCCCCTCAGCATAACAGGATGAAGGAGCATTCACATCGGCCTTCTAGGGAAGTTAGGTGAGGAGAGTCAGTAAGAGAAGAGTCTCAGAAGACACCTCATACAAAAGGAACCTATGTGAGGGAACATCGGCATGTTCAGGGGAAGGAACTTTGTTTTGACACGACTAATGAAGAGAAGTCCAAGAGGACTCATAACGACGTCAGAAGTAGCGCACCAAAAAGGCTGAAATTCGTTGACAACCGAGCTCCTAGTCGAACTAAGGAGGATTTGAGGGACTACCTCTGTCACGACCCGCTCCTCGTACCCAAGGGTTAAGTATCGTGATGGCCAGTAACTGAAGTTACCTCCGGCCAATTCTTGAACAAATCAATAAACGCGAGCGGGAAATAATATTTAATTGAGGGTACCAAAATAATTATCGGAGTTTCTATTTTTTATAACAAAATTTATTAACCCAAAAGGTTGATATTTACATATAAAAATATTATAAAAGTGCTGTGTATGTCTATTCCGCAGACCCGCGTTTAAGACTTTTCAAAAGCTATTTCTAAATTGCACTGTTTCTTGAAAATTGGTAAACAACTATAAGCACATGGCAGAGTGAGAAATATTATGTAAAAAGTATAAGGGACACAAAATAACCATGGATAGTTATGTAATTAAAATATTTAAGATAACTTAGTCTGAACAAATAATCATTTAAGTAACAAAATTGAGATTATGTAAACAAATAATCATAACCACGATACCGAACAAAACAGAACAGAGGTCATAGGAGTGACAGTCAGAACAGAGGTACGGATTCAAGAAGTGGCTCGTACGGATTATAGAGGTGGCTCCCATAATAGTGTAGTACTTATCTCCGCACAGCACTTTGCTCCTCACATAACAGAGGTCAATAGATCCATGACAATAAAGGGCCACACAGTGGTTAAATAGAGGCCAATGGTTATTTAAGTCCCCCGAGGCGTGAGACTCCTGTGGTGGTACTTACAAAACATAATTATTTATAAGATCATTGTCAAATATTCTTTAAAATATAAACAAACATATCCATGGGTTTCATTTTAATAAATAGAGTTCAGAAATTAATCTGCGTAATTGAAATACTAATATGATTTATAATAATTTATAAAACATAACTTGTATAAAATAAATATGGTAAGTCAAAATATACGCAAAATATATTATGGTAACTGAAAGTATAATATAACTCACCTTAACTTTAATACCTCACTGTTTCTTTCCACTATCATCGACCCTCTTGGTTTCCATATTTTTTTCTTCATTTTCTTCGTTTCTTTCCTTTCTCCTTCCTCTCTTTTTTCCTTTTCCTTCCTTTCTTTCTTTTTTTCTGCCCAGTTAATCACCTCCTCCCTATTTATAGAGAGGTAAGAACGTGGCCCGTGTATCTTTCCCAGATTTGATTCATAAATTATATAGATTTATACTTATCTTTAATAAATATTTAAGATAATTACACTTTGGCTCAGTTTTTTAATATAACTATATAAATAAATTAATCCTTAATTAAGTTATACTCTATCGTATACCAACAGAAAATTAATTATTTATTTTACTACCACACCCGTTATTATTATTATTATTATTATTATTATTATTATTATTATTTATTTACTCTTACTTTTATATTTATTTATTTACTATCTTTAACTTTAATTTGGCCTAACTAGTATTATAATTTCATATTTCTGTTAATTTGGTCCCTTTAATCTCATATTTGATAATCCAATGCCAAATTAGATTCTGTATTTATTATTATTTATTTAATAATATATTGTCACATACAACCATAATATTAGTATAAAATTTAAGGGACAATTTAAATTTTCGGGTTGTTACAACCTCTAGAGGAAGTGACAGAATGCCGAGGTCACATCCCTGGTCAAGCTAAGGACACCATTCTCAGTGGAGTTGGATAAATTCGAGGCCCCAAAAAGGTTCCACATGCCGAAATTCCAAATATATGACGGTTAGTCCGATCCAAACTTTCACGTCGGCTTATATTTGAATTCAATGGCATTGTATACCGGGAATGAACCGTTGCTTTGTAAGGTATTCCCCTCATCCTTTGGGGAAATTACATCAGATTGGTTTCATAAGTTGGCGAAAGGAACTGTGAAGAGTTGGGAAGGCCTGGCTGAGATGTTTGTGGCCAGGTTTGTTATAAACAAATTGCAGCCATTGAGAGTAGACTCCCTAATGGCTCTGAAAATTGGCGAGGGTGAAAGCCTCAGGGCTTATGCCAAAAGGTATTATGAGGTATTCAACCGAATACCAGGATGCAACCAGGAGTTAGCGGTCGTATCTTTTAAGAACGGCCTAAAGGATGACTACATGCTGTGAAAGTCATTGGCAAAGACTCTGCCAAAGAGTATGGTGGAGCTCATGGCAAGGATCGAGAAATATGCCAGAGCAGAGAAGGATACACCGGGAGCAAAGGCACTGAAGCAAGAAAAGAGAAACGGCTCGCCGAAGCAAGGCCGAGATAATACTGGATTTAATAGACAAGAAACAGGACTAAGGGCTGCGTAGGCAGTCACCACTATGTTTCGGATCCCGATTTATAAAGTTCGAGAGAGGATCAAGAACTAACCGTATTATGAAGCGTCGGAGAGGATCCCTGGCGAATTTATGGGGAGAAGCCTGGGAAAGCACTGTGCTTACCACAATGATGATAGACTCTTGACACAGGGTTGTAGAGCCCTAAAAGCACATTTAGAAGATCTGGTAAGACAAGGTCACTTAAGGGACCTAGTAGATAAGGCCAGAACGAGGGAAGAACAAGCAAGGCTGTCCTAGGCACCGGTAGCACCACCTCTACCAGCATTGCAACCGCAAGCAGATGGACCTCGAGTGATCAATGTGATTCACTTGAGGGTCAATGAGAAGGAGGTGTGTAGAGAGACTCAGAAGGTGAAACACTTATAGCATGTGTATCAAGTCCAGCAAAAGAGGCCTAGGACAGATGAGCACCAGGGACCAATGGTATCTTTTACTGAAGCAAACCTAGTCATGGTGCAGCATCCACACAACGATGCTTTGGTAGTGACCCTCAAGATTGGAGAATGCTAGGTAAGCCGCATTCTAATTGACCAAGGAAGCTCTTGTGACATCATGTATGTCAGATGTTACAAGGAGCTCAGCCTTCACCGAGATGATTTGGAGCAGTCCAACAGCCTGATGGTTGGGTTCAATAGAACACCGACATGGCCCTTAGGAGCAATAAATTTGGAGGTGCAAGCAGGCACCAAGAAGGTAAGCACAGAGTTCACAGTAATTGACACCCCCTCCCTTTACAATGTTATCTTGGGAAGGCCATGGTTGCACGCAGTAAGGGCCGTTCCCTTAACACTGCCCTAGCTATTGCGGTTCCCAACAGAGTATGGAATTGAGGAGATCAGAGGGGATCAGGTGCAAGCAAAGAATTGCTCCATGGCAGCAATGAAATCCACCTACAACGTGTGAGAAGCAGAAACAGTAGAGATTGAGGACGAAGATATGGAGGTCCTGGATGACGTCGGCAAAGAACCGACCGACAAAAGTGAGGAAGTCTTAAAGAAGATCCTAGTCCGACAAGGGGATGAAGAGCGCTTTTTTCTTCTCGGCTCAGGCTTGGCTGAGGAGGAGAAGGAGTTAGAGTCATTCTTGCGAGCAAACATAAAGGTGTTTGCCTGGACGCCATACGAGATGCCTGACATTGATCCCGAGGTCACTTGCCATAGACTAAATGTAGACAGGTCAGCTAAACCTGTTATTCAGCGAGCAAGGAGGCTGACGTTGGTTTATGTGGAGGCAGTAGAGGAGGAAGTGGACAAATTGTTGGAGGCTAGAGCCATTCGGGAAGTAAACTACGCAACTTGGTTGTTAAACACAATTGTTGTGAAAAAGAAGAATGGAAAGTGGAGGGTCCGCGTGGACTTTACCAGCCTGAATAAGGCTTGTCCCAAAGATAGTTTTCTACTCCCCAAGATTGATCAATTAGTGGATGCCACTTCAGCGTATGGTAGGATGAGCTTCCTGGACGTTTATAGGGGTACCATCAGATAGTAATGTACCCCTCCGATGAGGAGAATACTGCATTTATCACTCTAAAAGGGCTGTATTGCTACAGAGTGATGCCTTTTGGGTTGAAAA
The DNA here is from genome assembly GCA_030407325.1 of Camellia japonica. Lineage (NCBI taxonomy): Eukaryota > Viridiplantae > Streptophyta > Magnoliopsida > Ericales > Theaceae > Camellia > Camellia japonica. The sequence goes on from JAPPVO010002448.1 coordinate 8,599, forward strand.
ATGCAGGAGCAACCTAGCAGAGGTTGGTAACCAAGATGTTCAGACATCTGATTATCAAAACAGTGGAAGTGTACATTGATGATATGGTCGTGAAGACCAAAGAACTTGAGAATCACCTAGCCGACTTAAAAGCAGTTTTCGATATCCTTAGAACATATCGGCTCCGACTCAATGCTTCGAAATGCGCATTTGGAGTTAGGTATGGTAAGTTCCTGGGATACTTGGTTACCAGACGGGGCATTGAGGCAAGCCCAGATCAAATCAAGACTATCCTGGAGTTGAAAAGCCTAACGTCGGCAAAACAAGTGCAGATGTTAACAGGAAGGGCCGCAGCCCTTAATACGTTTGTAAGCAGAGGTTTAGATAAATATAAACCATTTTTCAATTTATTGAAGAAGGCCACAGATTTTTTGTGGACAGAGAAGTGCAAAGTCACCTTGGCCGATTTGAAGAAATATCTGACTACAACTCCAGTTCTGTCAAATCCAGTACTTGGAGAGGAGGTATTTTTATACTTGGTTGTTTCGGAGCACGTAGTAAGTGCAGTGATAATCAAAGAAGAGAAAGAGGAACAAAGGGCAGCGTACTATGTGAGTAAAACCTTAACAAGTGCAGAGACCAGGTACTTACCCCTGGAAAAGTTAACACTAGCCTTGGTGATGGCTTCAAAACAACTGAATCATTACTTCCAAGCCCACAAGATAGTGGTGTTGACTGAGCACCCCTTGAAGTCCCTGCTGTAACAAGGAGATCTGACAGGCAGGGTAGCCAGATGGGCAGTGGTATTAGACCAGTATGATTTAGAGTTTAAACCCAGAACGGCAATCAAAGGCCAGGTTCTGGCCGACTTTGTGGCTGAGTTCACACTCGGTGCCATCCCACGTTGGGCTCCGGCGAGCCGCGGCTTAGGGTGTCGAGGGGAACAAGAAGAGACCTAGCTGGGAATGAAAAATCCCACAACAAAGCAGAAGAAAGAAGAAAAACCCAAGCCCTGCGATATTTACATCGGCAACTCCTTCCGCTTGTTTGTTGATGGAAGTTCAAACCGTCAAGGAGCGGGGCAGGAGTGGTGTTGGTATCACCAGATAGGTGAATGTTAGAACAGTCTATTCGTTTAGGGTTCAAGGCCTTAAACAATGAAGCAAAATATGAGGCACTAATCGCAGGGTTGAAGTTAGCAACAGCAATGGAAGCCGACGAGGTGGTAGTCTTCTGTGACTCCTAACTTATTGTAAACCAGGCAACAGGCGAATATGTAGCCCGAGATGAAAGAATGACAACCTATGTCAAAGAAATTGTTAAATTGCTAGCCTTGTTTCAGGATTGTCGACTACAGTAGGTCAGCTGAGATAACAACAGCCACGCCAACGTTGACGCCTTGGCTAACTTGGCTAGTGCAATGAAATTAGGAGAGGCAAGGACAATAATGGTTGATTATTTGTCAGGCCCAAGTGTGGAACCACTAATCACAGAGTATGAAGCAATGTGTGGAGATGGGTCCAAGTTGAATGGATGCAATAGTGATGTTTCTAAGGGATGCCAAGTTATCGGATGATCGCAAAGAGGCACACAAAACCAGATTGAAGTCGGCAAGGTTTAGCCTAACAGCAGAAGAACATCTCTACAGAAAGTCTTTTACTGGCCCCCTTTTGAGGTGTGTGCACCTCTCCTTAGACTTCTTATATGAAATACATGAAGGGGTATGTGGCAGCCATGCTGGGGGCAGATCACTTGCTCATAGGGCCATTACTCATGGGTACTGGTGGCCCTACATGCAGAAGGATGCTGAATCCTACGTCAGAAAGTGTGAGAAGTGTCAAAGGTTTGCACCTTTGATATATCAACCAGCAATAGATTTGAACCCAGTATCTAGCCTTTGGCCATTTGCCCAGTGGGGTATGGATCTTGTTGGACAACTGCCCCAAGCAATTGGGCAAAGGAAGTTTTTGTTGGTAGCAATTGATTATTTCACAAAGTGGGTAGAAGCTGAACTCCTTACGAAGATTCGAGCTATTGATGTAAAGAACTTCATATGGAAGAACATCATCACCAAGTTTGGGATTTCAAGGGCGATAATAGCAGATAATGGTACATAGTTTGACAGCATGCTAATAAAAAGCTTCTGTGCAAAGTACAAAATCAAGAACTACGACTCTACTATAAGTTTTCCTCAGAGTAATGATCAGGCAGAAGCATCCAATAAGACTATCTTGGGTGGGATCAAAAAGAGACTGGAAGCAGCAAAGGAAAAATGGGTAGAAGAGTTGCCCAATGTACTCTGGGCATATTGGACTACGTCGAGGAGATCAATTGGAGAGTCTCTGTTTGCTATGGCTTATGGCACTAAAGCGGTTATCCCACTAGAAGTTGACATTCCAGGATCAGAACCCAGGGAGTGGAAAATGGTACTAATAAGGCATTTCTAGCCTGAGATCTAGACTTACTGAAGGAAAAAAGAGAGAGAGCAACAATTCGGCTGGGGGCATACCAGCAACAACTTGCTAGGGCTTACAATAAGAAGGTCAACCCAACAGAGTTCAAAGTAAGGGACCTTGCTTTGAGGAAAATGGTCGGCAACAAGAAGGATCCTAAGGAGGGAAAGCTAGGCCCAAATTGGGAAGGGCCTTATAGAATCATCTCATTCACCGGCAATGGGGCATATCGGCTCGAGGACAGTGATGGCAAAGAGTTGCAAGACCTTGGAACACTTGCAACTTGAAGTTTTTCTATCATTATATTTTTTTTTTTTCGTAGTATATGTCATAATTTTATTAGCCGAGGTAGTAATAAAATTTTAGTTTGATGAATTTGAATTTGTGTGAAAGAACTGATCAGTCCCATGGCGATGTTTCTAAAGTGAAACATGATGAATAACTTTGACTTATTATATGGCAAAGTTGAATTATACTTGCATATAATAGAGTTGAACTAAGTTGGCAATGTTTCTGAATGAAACATGACGAATAACTTAGACTTATTATATTGTAGAGTTGAATTATACTTGCACATAATAGAGTTGAACTAAGTTGGCGATATTTTTGAATGAAACATGATGAATAAGTTAGACTTATTATATGACAGAGTTGAATTATACTTGCATATAATAGAGTTGAACTAAGTTGACGATGTTTCTGAATGAAACATGACGAATAACTTAGACTTATTACATGGCATAGTTGAATTATACTTGCATATAATAGAGTTGAATTACGTTGGCGATGTTTCTGAGTGAAACATGACGAATAGCTTAGACTCATTATATGGCAGAGTGGAATTATACTTGCATGTAATGGGGTTGAATTAAGTTGAATTAACCTGGATTTGCCATGTCGGCAGAGTTAAACTCCAAATGGAACTAAGTGTGCTTTAATCGGATTAGCAAAGAAACCTAGGCTGAACACCTCGACTAGTCTTTGTTCAAATCTGACTTCGGTGAAAGGCTATAAATGCTTAATGTGAACTTAAGTGAAACTTAGGTTCATATTAAGGGGCAGAGAGCTGGAGAATGATGAATAAACTTAAAAGTTTAAAGTGCTTGGGACTTGTTGAAATTTTATAGAAAAATTTACAAGCTAGAATTGACTTAACACTTGTTGAAATTTCAGGAAAATTTACAGGTTGAAGTTAGCCGAGGTAATATTGAAAGAAGTATCCGAGATACAAATTGGCCAAGATGGTGAACCAAGTTGCCACGCTTGGAAAGGGTGGAAGGAAGAAGTCTTGATAGAAGACAACAAATAGAAATAAAGAAGCAGTACTTGACTAAATGAGTTTTAAAAACGAGCACTTGTAAAAATATTTCAAAATATTTTTGAAGTGTTAACCGACGAAGTATTCCAATTATTAGCCGAAATAAACAGTCAAGGTTCATATCCGAGGTGATTATTAGTTAAGTTGTGCTTCAAAGACATGTAAAAAATATTCTAAGTATAGAGACATGCATAGAAGAAAAGAAGGCATACACTTAGAGGAAAAAATAAAGACTTGTATTCAGAAAAGACAACTTGTTCAAGTACAAAAAGGCACATTGGCTAAACCGAAGTTAAAACATCGTCCAAAAGGTCGCAATGACTACAAAGGAAAAAGTACAAGGTACAAAAACAAAGAAAAGATTCTAAACAGATTGTTCTGCATTAGCGGTTGGTTGTGTTTTGGCCTCAGCAGACAGCTGGGAGAGCTTCTCGGCAATCTTCTATGCCTCGATCTCGACGTCGATCTGTAGAAAAGTCTTGTCAAGGCTCTTCTCGGTGCTTTTGACCTCGGCTTCAGGCGCGTTCTTGGGATCTCGTCTTTGTCATCCTGAGTCAAGTCCACGGCTTGCTCATTTAGAGTTGGGGACTTGGCCCAACAGTAGCCTCGTCGTCATTCCTAGCCTCCTCGTCGGCGTCATCCTCCTCGGCATCGTCATTAGACTCTTGTGAAGGCGGAGGGAAAGGCACTTGGAGCTGATCAATGTCACGAAAGTGGGAGTCCATTGGGACAACCATCTTGTTGAGCGCCGTTGTCTAGCCAAGGTAATAACCTCGGTTACAAGCCAGGTTAACTTGCTCTTTGTATTAGTCGCGGACAGCAGCTTGTCCTTCTTCAAAGGCCTTTTCATCGGCTACCTTGACCTCGGTATCTTTTGCGTCAAGGGCCTCTTGGAGCTTGGCCTCCAGCTTAGCTGCCTTGGCTTTGGTAGCCTCAAGATCGGCCTTGGCGGCTCCAGCTTTAGCGTCGGCGATTTTTGCTTTTTCCTCGGCTTAATTCTGAGTAGCTTTGGTAGCCTTAGCCTGATCCAACAGAGCTCGATTGTTGGCTTCAGCATGATTGAGTGAGGAGAGGAGTTTGGCAGCTTCCTTGGTCTTCCTTTCTAACTCCTTCCTTGTCATCTCTGTCTTAACCACATATGAATGTGCATATTGGATGGCCTGCAAGGATTGAAACAGATTAGTAAAATGTGACTAAGTATTGAAAAAACTTCAAATTTGAAAACATAAAGAAGGCGACTTACCAAGACTGAGTGCTGCATCATCGGGCCGAAGTTCTCGTATTCATGGAGGTCGGCCATATGATTCATATCCTCAGGTAGGAGGACGGCCGTTGACAGGGCGGCGCCGATCTCGTCATCATTGATAACGCTGTCGCCAGCTATTAGAGGTCTGTCCCCTACCATGACTTTGGGTGCCTAGGTTATGTTGTGAGGGAAATTTCTGCTACCCTCGAGGCAATCTGACCTCGGCTTCTTTGATGGGGGGACGTCGGGTGTTGCCTCCTCAAATGGCCTCTTTTTAGTAGTAGTAGTATTCTTCTCGACCTCAGTTAATTTTGAGATTGGCATAGCGTCCTTAGAGTCAATCTGAGTCATTGTGGCCTTAGTCTTGGCCTTCTTCATTCTTTTCGGCTTTGGCTTGACTTTGACTGAGATGGGGAAGAAGAGGATTGCATCGTCACAACCCCAGGAATGTTGGCTAGAAGGTCCTCAACGACAGTTGGTTTTTGACCCATTTCGTCGGTAGTGGCAGTAAGTGTAACTTTTGTGCCGAAGTGAATGGTAGGAAGTGCGATGGGAGGATTGATTGGATCGTGAGCCGACGCTTCAGAACCTTGACGTTTGAGGCTACGAGTTCTGCCTGCTAGTATGTTTGGCAGAGCTCGACGTCGGCATTGGCGTTGTGATGTCGGGATAAGTTGGGGGGTAGACGTTGATGCAACTTCAGCTAGATTTGAAGATGAGGCCTGGTTTGGCCTTGGTGAGGAAGCAACTGTTGGAGTTATTGCTGAGGGGGGAGTCTTACTCCGGCGTGGGACGTCGGGCAATACAGACTTGTAGGTAGGGATGTAGTTAAGCAGCAAAGAGGCTTTGCGCTTATTGATATCCAAACCTAAGAGCCTTTTTAGATCAGGACTAGGGAAGAAAGTCTGTCGAAAGTCCTTCGCTGGCTGGGAAAGAGTTGCAAAAAGAAGTGAGGAGAAAAACATTACAAAAAAACAGATATAAACTTACAAATCCTAGCCGAAATATGATTAGAAAGGTAACCTTGCTCTTACCATCACCTTGTTTAAACATCGATCGGCGCAGAGGATAGAGATGGAGGTCGTCGTCAGGTGCAAATTCCCAATTGCCTGAGACGATGAAGTAATCATCTCCAGCACCCTTGTTGGAGTCTGGGAGGTCGGCTATTAGTTTGAAGGCGGTGGATTTGGGCTTAAGGTAGTATATGTAGCATTTTTCAAACTTAAGGCCATACATGGTATATCAGAATTGGATGTCGGCTAGAGTGATCCTAGCTTTTTATCGGTGTGCTAGTTCAATTATGCTATTGATAACCCTATATGAGTTTATGGCCAGTTGTATTGGGTTGAGCTTGTAATAATGAAGGATTTCTTGGAAAAGAATCTCTAGAGGGAACCTAAGTCCACACTCTATGAAAGCAACTACTGGAAAGGGCATGGAGTCCTCACTAGGCATAATAGAGTCTTCCTCCCTAGCCAACCTGAGTTAGACGTCGGTGGGGATAGAGAACTCTCTTCTAAAATATTCAAGTTTTACTGGGGTGTCAACTCTCCACCTAAACATTCCCATGATATCGGCTTAGGGTGGATTGGTGCAAAATGTGATATCCCTGTTCTGTAATATGCTAATTGGTTCTTAATATGAGCATGATTATGTGTTTAATATGATTTTGTGTGCCATTATGTGAAAATATGTGGTTTTGAATTTCTATTTGTTCACCGTAGGAATATCTATTTGATTAACTGCTTTGGAAATTAAATTGAAGGCCTTACCGGCCACAGAATCCGAAATTGATTACGCCATAGTGATTAGCGTAATTTTTAGAGCATACGGTGAAATTTATTTGGAAATTGATTCGGGTCAGATTAATCGGATTAAATTAATGACTTAATGCTCAATTATCTTATATTAAAATAATGTGCTTGAGTGGGGTTGTATAAGGGGCCATGATATGTTCAATTCCCTCTTTTATTTTATCTTTGGCTGAAATCAACTCTCTAGAGAGAGAGAGAGACCCGAAATTAGAGGGAGAGAGGGGAGATAATTCAAGTTTGGTCTTGAAGCTTGATAATCTTGAAGCCATACTCAAGAACTTGCTATTGATTGGAAAATTGAGCCCCTAGATAGGTAATTGATCTTGAATTCATAAGTTTGAATTTGTAATTTTGTAAGTTCAAGGTTTATTTGTGATCAAGGGCATAATTTGAGTTGAATTTATTGAATTGGGGGTTTATATGAGCATGCATGTGCATGATTGCTATAGTTTTGCATATTCATGCATGAGCCATGTTGAACAAGAGGAATTGGGCATCAAATCTCACATGTATGCATGGTTTTCATAAGTTCCATGATCATAAGCCTTATTTGTACCATTTGAACTCGAATTGGAAGCCAAAACTTACATGCATGTTTGATTCTTGAAGAAATGAAGCTTATGTGAAGTTTGAAGACATGAGTTTTGTTCATACTAAAGAAATGAGAGTTGTTTGAGAATTAGATGTTGACTTTGAACAATCTGATGTAATATCCTTACACTCTCATACAATACAATGTGTTTATATGTTTTTGGGACTGAAATCATGCATTTGGAACCCTTGAACATCAAATTGAAGCTTAAGAACACTGCTGGAAAAACCCAGAAAATTTGATGTCCGCTCGAGCGGGAGAATCGCCGCTCGAGCGTGGAATTCATGCGTAATAACCCCGATCCACAATTAGCCACTAATCGGTAGTTAAGGATGTTAATTAAGTGAATAAAATAAATTATGGTTTATTATGTGATTTGCATGATATTTGGCTTACTATCTGTTACTTGTAGGAATATCTGTTTGGAATTCCACTTTAATATGTAAATTGAAAGCTTTATCGGCATCCGAAATTGAAATTGATTACATCAATATGTTATTTGGAATTTTTAGAACCTTAGGGCAAATTTTATTAAAAATTGATTCAGTCTGATTCGTTAAGTCGCGTTTGGCAAGCCTTATGTTCTAATTAATGTGTTTTAGCACCATAAGCCTATATGAGCCTAATAAGCTCATTTGAACTCATTTTGTTTCATCTCCCTTGAGTGGAAAAATCTGGTGAGACATTTTAGAGAGAGAGGGAGCACAATTCTAGAGAGAGAGAAGGAGAGATTGAAGAAGAATTGAAGGCTATAGCTTGAATTGATCAAAGATTGTGCAAGTACCTAGCTAATTGAAGACTCTAGGTAAGGATTTAAGACTTAATTATGACTTTTAACCATCAAGTAGATCATTTCAAAAAGAATTTGTGATTATGTACAAGAATTGGACCAAAGATGTTGAATTTAGAATTAATTCATGCATGCATGTACATTTTCTTACAAATTGAGCATGATTTCCATGAAACCTCTCTTGCATGTTTGAAATTCATCTTCATTTAGAGAAATCATTAAGTTTCAAGTTGTTTTGTGGTGTTTGATCATGTTTTGAGAAGTTTGATACAAGAAAATTCATGCATGTTGTGTTCATGAACATTCATCATGTTTTAAGTTGAAATTGTGAGTTTTTAACAAACTCTTGGGCCATGATTTTATGAAATAATTCTTAATTCATCATGTTTTACAAGTTTACTATGTTATCTCAAGTTTTGAGGCCTAAGAGATGTGTTTTGGATGGTTGAATTCGAGTTTTGAGCTTGGGAGGTCAATCTGGATTTTCCAGAAATTTGACCCACGTTTGAGCGGGGACTTTCATACTCGAGCGTGAACCCTGAATTCATGCACCACGCTCGAGCGTGGGTCGAGCGCCCGTCGAGCGTGAAAATCTTGCATCCAGTATTTTTTTTTGAGTTTACAGTCCGCTCGAGCGGAGCTTCATTGTCTGCATGTCCGCTCAAGCGGGGAAACCCACGCTCGAGCGTAGACCTCATTTTTAGAAATTTTGCCTAAAGTGTTCCTGTAGACGTCCCCGAACGCATCCCGGGAGGGTTAGGTCCCGTTCCGTTCAATATTGGGGTCACTATAGTTCAAGGACTCAAATGTCACGGTTCTTAATCTTGAACCAAAGAGTCCAAATCCGGCAAATCGATTTTGAAAATGGATTTTTTGAAAAGAAGTGCCAAACATGGACTGCTTTGCCAGATACAGAGTCGCCACCTAAATATTTTTTAATGGGAAATTTAGGAAATCCTGACTCGGTGCCAAAGGCCACGTGTCCGTCATCACCAAAGTTGCCTCGGCTCGGGAACTTGGGTACGATTGGGGAAGGTCACTTCGTGAGCACCCCCGCTCGCCCGGTCAAAGACCGGCCTCTACTAACCATGATATCTGTTTTTGAAAACCTTGTGTGTTCTTATTCCGGTTATTAGCCTAGGTTACTATGTGATGCGCACAGCATACAAGTATAGACTGGGTCGCCTGAGTTGGAACAAAATATTTCATGTTCGTTTTTGAAAGATGGTTTGCTACCCGCAGGTAGACTTAAAATGCAGATTTTGCCACCCTCGGGTGGGCTTAGAAAACATGATTTTGCCACTATCTAGTGGGCTTAAAACAAACATTTGATGAATTGTCCCAATTCAAGTAACCCAACCTCCACCCACAGGCATTCAAGGCAGTTATATCGCATAAGCACATAGCCTCATGGTAAGCATGCTATTCATGGCAGTCACTCACACGCATGCAAGGATGCTAAAGCATAAAACTCACCGAGTACTCCAAGCCAAAACAGAAGCTCATTAGAAATCATGCATGATCCTAAATATACAGAAATGCCTAATGCAACACATGCAAAGATGCAACTATAGCAGGCTCGGCTATTCTAAACATGGCATATGGAATGCTACAACTAACACGTATTCAATTTGGAATTGAAATACAAATGCAGTTTGTATGATGCGCTGAGCCCGGTGCGTGCAAAACAGATGAATGATGCAAACATGCTGTCATACTGTATGCTAATTGAAATATGCCCTAATCTAACCATCATAAGCAGGTAAATAAAAGGGAAGAAAGACGTGGGGTTGGAAGACATACATCACACTCACCCACACTTATTACAATTATGCCCTCGCACAGAGGATCCAAATAAATATACAGTCCCGAATGAAAGAATAGTACAGTTCGAATGTGTAACAGCGCCCGCGGGGGACCTCGCTACAGTTCGGACTCAATTTGTCACGGTTCTGAATCTGAACCAAAGAGTCCAACTCTGGCAAATCGTTTTGAAGAAAAATGTTTTTGAGAAAAACAGATTTTTGAAAAAAGTAGTGCCAAACATGGACTGCTTTGCCAGATTACAGAGTCGCCACCTAAATATTTTAAAATGGAAAATTTAGGAAACCCTGACTCGGTGCCGAAGGCCACGTGTCCGTCATCACCAAATGTCTTGGCTCGAGAGCTTGGGTACGATCGGGGAAGGTCAGCTATGAGCACCCCCTTTCACCCGGTCCGAAGACCGGCCTCTACTAACCATGATATCCAATTTTGAAAACCTTATGCGTTCTTATTCCGATTATTAACCTAGAATTACTATGTGATGCGCACAACACAAAAGTATAGACTAGATTGCCTAACTTGGAAATAAACATTGCATATCCGTTTTGTCTCGAAAAACGTGTTGGTTTTTTGCTACTCGCAAGTAGGCTAAAATACGGATTTCAATGAGTTGTTCCAACTCACGCAATCCAACCTCCACCCACAGGCATTCAAACAGTTTATAACACGTAAGCACTTAGCCGCATGGTAAGCCTACTGTCATGGCAACATTCACACGCATGTGGTATGCTAAAGCGTAAAATACTTACATCGTACTCCGTGCCAAAACAGTAAACTAGTTAGCAAACATGAGACCTAGTTCATGTTAGAGTGACTAATGCAACACATACAGCATGTGATTAGGATAGGCTCGGCTAACCCTAAAATGGCATGTGAGATGCGCGAGTAGCACGTATTCAATTTGGAAATCGAAAGTACGATGCAGTTTGTATGATGTACCGAGCCCGGTGCATGTAAACAAATGCATGAATGCACGCATGCATTGCATAAGGTATGCTAAAATAAATGTGCCCTAATCTACCATCGTAAGCGGGTAAATAAAAGGGAAGAAAGAAGTGGGGGTTGGAAGACATACAAACCACTCAACCACACTTATTACAATTTTGCCCTCGCTCGGAGGGACCAAAAGAATAATACAAATAATTAACTACGCAAGCTAATTAAATATTACAAACTAACTAAATTAATTAACAAATTAACTAAGTTAATTAAAACAGTAAACGCCTCGGGAAGAGGGCTCAAATGCAGCGCGCGCTCGGAATTGGCTCGGAATCGCATTGCCATGCACGGATTGCCTCTGTTTCCCCTGCTATCCTCCTCTGAAAATTGCCAAAGTCCCAGGAGTGCCTCTCAGGGCACTAGGGGGTACCACCGGCTGGGGTAGAGCACCACCGGCCGAAGAAGGAGGCCACCGGCACTAGATGAAGTTATCGGCTGAAAATTGACTGCCGGTCGGCACTAAACAGTGCCGGTCGGCACAAAATACCTGCAGAACCTGGAACTCACAGCAGCAGAGGACAACAACATGCATGGCAATGCGATTCAAGGTATTTATGCACTATACACACCCCTTATCATGCTATTGACTCAAAAGGGCATGTGCCTCGATTCCCGGACCACCAATCGCGCATTTCCATGCATGATGGCCCGGAGAACCAAGTAGGCAACTTTAGTTTCAAATGCAATGCAACCAAATAAACACACAAAAGTGCCCAGCCCCTATCACATTTCACTTCAAGAGGCCAAGCATGCATGCTCATGTGATGCAACTCTAAGCATGTTATCTAACATGCAACATGGATTATGCAATATACCTATGCAAGCATACAAGCAAGCATACAAGACAAGCATGCAAACCAATGAAAGAATGGTCTTACACATGGCTTAGGCAACTCAAATAGGCCTAAAATCAGTGGCCAAAGTGCCTAGACATGAGGACTAAACAAACACACATACATGCAAGTGTTATGATCCAAACCTTAAGCACGAACATGGCGACTCTCAAGCACACTTAAAGAGACCAATCATAGACAATGAGCATGCATTGTAAAGCTCTGAAATACATGCAAAACATGGTGCCAAACCAAGTCGAAGATAGACCAAACAAAGCATGCAAATGGTCTAAGGCTTAAAGCTAGTCAAAGAGGCTTCGAACCAAACTTATGCAAGGCGATTATGGCATGCACTAAACAACTAAAAACAGGTTTTTAGTATGTCAAAACAAAGCCAAAAGGCTACTTAGATGGCATCTAAGAGGCTTGAAATCAAAGGCATGCAAAATGGCCAAAACATGGGGGCATTCAAGACATGCTTTGAAAGCGTTAAGGAGGCGACTAAGGTGAGCATACAAGCACACCAAAAGGTCTGAAATAGTATGCTAGGTGGTTCCAAACCATCAAAAATGAAGCAAGCATGGCATGCTACACATTCATGCTCTTGAGGCCAACAAGCCAAATGTAAAGGGGCTATATGATGCATGCCAAGATTGACCAAAACAACTTAGGACAGAGCTAAAACATGTCAAAATAAGCATACAAGCTTCATGGATCTAGGCCTAAAACATGCTAGAAAGAAGGCATACAAACCTAGAGCAAGTTAAGGCAATACAAGGCATTACAAAGCATCTATGCGAAGCATGCAAGGAGTGCTAAAACCAACGTAAAACAGAGTTTAATCATGGCATAATAGGCATGAAAAACAGCCAAGACATGCTCAAAACACAACCAAACATGGTGCTCCTTTGGAGGCCAAAACTTGCCCTTTTCAAGGACATCAAGGAGAGGGGGTGGCCCTCTCCTTTTGGAGACTTCAAGGCACCATCTCCACCACTGAAATCCCTCAAGATTTCAGTGGTGGAGAGGCCCAAGCACCAAAGTCTCGGAGCTCTCACAAAATGGCCTAAAAATGGCCCTTTTCAAGGCCTAAGGGTGGTCAAACCTACCCAAAGTGCAAAACACTCTTGATAAACAATAAAGAGGGTTAAAAATCAGAACTTTTATGTGTTATGGACTAAGCACAAAAACAACTCTAAGCTAGGTAAAAACAAGGTGCAAAATGGGGTAAATAAAGTGAGTTTTGTTACCTTTGAAGACCACCTTCACAAAGGTTGGAGTTGTTGGTTCCTTGAGCTCCAAACCAGTCAAGAACTTCAAGAACAAGCCCTTAGCACCTTAGTTCCAAGAGGAAGGTGAAACACTAGGTGTTGATGTGCAATAGTAAGGCACAAACACCTAGTGTACAAAACAAGAAAGAAAGAGAGAGATAGGATAGATACACAAAACCTAACCTAAAACCAGAGCTTCTCCCCCTCCTAAAATGTCTAACTCTCCAAAAAAATCTAACCCTTGAGCCATGAGAAGAGCCTTCTCTTGTATAGGCATGAAAACTTACAAGTTAAGCAAGCCTAAAGGCTCATCCCTCCATACACGTGTATGGAGGGGAAACAAGCACCAGAAAGCTGTCTGAAAATATCTCCAAAAACAGCTGTAAAGTGGTCGGCAGGGCAAAATGGTCATTTTGCCAAAAATAGTGCCGACCGGCACAATATAGTGCCGATGGAAACACCATCCAGCCGGTGGCCTCTAGCCACAGCCGGTGATATGTGGGGATGCCTCACAAAGCATTCCCTGCCCTTCCAAGGCCTTCCAAGGCAAAACACAAGCGTTTGGTGCAAAACCAGACACAAAACAGTCAAGTTCGGAGGTCCCGAGGCAGGGCGCGTAGCCGAGAACTCCGGGGACTCCAAACGAACGCACACATGGATAATCACCGAGCGTTCCAACGGTGACATCCAAGTCTTGAGGACGGTCAAAAATGGGGTGTCTACAGAATGATACAGTCCAAATGATATACAAATTCCTAATTAATTTACAAATTAACTAAGAAAATAATAAAACTGGCATGCAAGCCAGGGACTGCCTTGATTCTGCTCCGGATGATGGAACGATGCATGTTTGGGCTGCTTTGCATGGAAATCCACTGGGATGCCCCAATTAGCCTCTGTTTCGCAATTATTTCTTGAAAAGCGCGCCAAGCCTTGGAAGACTGTTGATTCTTGATTTTGCTGCAACAGAGAGCAGGAAAGGGGCATAGCAATGTATTTTCACAAATATATGCATGCCTCGATCCTCGTGCCACCAATCACGCATCTCGATGCATGATGGCCGAGGGGTCGAATTGCACAACTTAATATCGAATGAATGCGCATGAATACTATAACAAGACCTAACTCCATCATGGATGATCCGGAGTGTCGGCGACTGGGGAATTGAGACACGTTCCGTCACTCGGAGTACGGAACGCACCTCGTTTCCCATGCCCGGGCTAACTCCTATTCCGAACACGATGCAATATGCATGACATGCATGAAATGCAACTAAGATGCAATCCTAACATACACAATGTCATGGAATGGCATACACGCTACACGAGGTAATACACAACCGAGCATACACAATGCTATGGATGAAATGGCATACGCAATGCAATAATGGGCTTACACCAACATGAGAGAGCCTCAGCCACACTCACATAGGAGGCCATCAGATGAAAACAAGACGTCTCGAAATGCGTGCATGACGGGCCCTCAGGCACCGAAATGCCACTCTAATGAGACATGGCAAAGACATGGAATATGACGTGCACACATGCAAAAATCAGTGGCAATATGAGGGGCAAAACAACCCCGAAACAAGGCGAAATGACACCGGATGCACAGAATCTCTCCCGAAACATGGAATTAAGCACATGAAATGGCCTATAGCTATACAATACATGCATAATTTGAACATGAAATGAAAATACAGAAGCAATACAGCCCCAAAATAAACATTTTTACAGTACAAAACAAGGCTAAACAGCAATCACAAGTAGGGCAAAAATGGCACACAAAAATGGCTCCGCAAGGGAGGCAATGAGGCAAGTGATAGATGCAAAGCCCAAACAGAAAAATACCCTTCTACAACACTGAAGAGGGACCAAAAATATGAACATTTACAGTTTATGACATCCCCCAAAAAAGTATACAAACACACTCAAAATGTCATGCAAGATGAGGCTCAAAAGAGGCTATCACACAAAGTATACAAAATATTCATCAAAAAGCCAAATACCCTTAATGAAACATGACAAGGGGGTCAAAATATGACCATTTTCAGTTCTGATCAAGGTCGAAAAGCAGAAGCTTAATAAGCTAATAAATCATGCAAAAATGGGGACCAAAGAGGGGTGCAATGGAAAGTGATACATGGAGGTCCCCAACAGTGTTTAGCCCTTCTACAATATTGTAGAGGGGCTCAAAATAAGCC
Source organism: Camellia japonica (assembly GCA_030407325.1). Taxonomy (NCBI): domain Eukaryota; kingdom Viridiplantae; phylum Streptophyta; class Magnoliopsida; order Ericales; family Theaceae; genus Camellia; species Camellia japonica. The sequence continues at coordinate 23,921 of JAPPVO010002448.1, forward strand.
TATTTTCAGTTTACATCAGGCCCCAAAACAGATTAAACACATGCTAAAAATACCATGCAAGATATTGGCATACAAGAGGGTATTGAAACAAGTGCAAAATGGGGGGCTCAAACAGGGTTGAGCCCTTCAACAAACATGAATAATGGCTCAAAAAAATAACCCTTTCAGTTAGGGTCGGAGCCCAAAACAGCAAGCAAAGAGGCTAGAAAAATGGTGCAAAATTGAGCTACAAAGGGGGAAATGGCTTACCCTTGAAGACCAATGCTTTTGTTGCTTCTTGGCTTGAGTTTGCTGCCTCTTAGCTGCTGGAATCCTCTCCTTGCTGTTGGAAAATGGAGTGGTGGTGGTGGTGTTTGGTAGTGATGAAGAAATGGTGCCAAACTTGAGAGAATGAGAGAGATAGAGGGAGATAGAGTATGTATGAGCTCTAAGGAATTTTTCCAACCCTTGAGAGAGAGCTGGGAGGCCAGCTATATGGACAAGAATGGGGGAGAAATGGAGGGAAAAAAGTGGAGGGAAATGGCATCAATTTTCCCTCCAAAAAGAGTTCCCTCCGGATGCAGTTTTTGGAGGGAAAACAATGCACAGCTGTAATGTACTCAGTGTAAGGAAGCTGGCCGACTAGTTTTGGAGTTGCAGGTGGCCGGCCGGCCCCCCCCATGGCCGGCCGGCCAAGGGCAAAAATGGAAAGTTGATTTTCTGGCCAACCACCACATATTGGTGGCCTCCCATGTGTCCTCAACACAACCCTGTGGTTGGAAATTGGCAACTGTAAAACAGGAGAGAGAACAAGCCACTTTTCAAAGGGGTTCAAAAATGGGCAAAGGATTAATTGGCCGGCCATATAATATTGTGGCCTCCCAAGTGTGTACAACACAAATATGTGGTTTGGGTTTGAAGAAAGTGGCCCTAGGGTGGTCAACATTGGCTCGAAGCGAGAAAAAACGGGCGTCGGAGGGCGCCGGAGGAATATAACTGGTTGCTGAGACAATTGCTGGCCTCCCACCCTTCAGTGACCTTCCTGGTGATAAAACAGAGGTACCTGCCAAAAATGAACGAAAACCGATGCAAAACGAATGTTCGGGGGCCAAACACGCAGTTCGGGGTCCCGAAAACAGGCTGTTAAGCATCGAAAGTGGCATTCGACCACGAAGTGGGTCTCTTAGACCTCAGTGTCCCTTAAAAGGGAGTAAATGAGATGCATGCCAAAAACCGGAGTAGTCGGAGATGGTTAGGTGGTCCCGAATCGAGGCACACGGCCTGACGACTCCGAAAACCGGGAACCGGGCTCCGAAATGGGCAAATGGCCTACAGCCACAAAACGTAGCCTACAGCCACTGAGAGATGATCTACGAGACCTCTCCCTCCCCTCAGGAAAAGAAAGAGAAAACCGAGCCTGGTTCGCAAACCGAGGCAAAGCACAAAAGAGTCCGGAAGTCCGGAGGCAAGGCTCACGGCCGAGACTCTGAGACTTCTGAATGAGCACAATATGCAACATCACCGAGCGCTCAATCGGTGACGTCTGAGTCTTAAGATCGGTCAAAAATGGGGTGTCTACAGTTGCCCCTCTTTGACAGAACTCGGAAGTCACAAGTGACGGGAGTGAATGTCAAAGCCCAGAGACGACCCATTTTTGACAAGGCCGAAGGCTTAGACAATCATACAAGATGAACAGAGATATGCCCGCAGGCGTACCCGCAGGCAAGGGGGGCAAAATGCAAGTGATATGCACGGAGCTAGATGTAACTTAATGATCATGCAAATGCAGCAAGCTGTAATGAAGCAAGTATTCGCAAATAGATGTAACAGTTTTAAGCAAGAATGCAAAGCAACAACTACATTTCATGCAGTTAGGAATGCGGAGAATTGTTCAATTCTCGTCGCGTCTCACACGGAGAAGATACGATACCTGCGCGATTCGTCTGGTCGCACCAGCCTCAAATGAACCGTACATACAATATCGTGCCTGCAAAAGAGAGAAATTCAACAAGCACAATATGCTAACAACGTATATTCAATGTGATTCCTGTGATTCCGAAAGTTTGGCACACGCGGCGCCGGTGGGTGAATGCATCGCAATGCGAGAAAGGAACGTGCGTGACAACGCATGCTCGAGCACAGAGGTATGGTATATCAAGAAAACATGCATGACAATGCAAAATGTTCATGAGAATGTAAGTTATGTGCACAACAATGCAAAACAAGCATAAATCAGGGTGCCCGTTTGTTGCGAAACAACGAGCAAGGAAACGCGCATTTCGGCGAAGGCGACTCGATCGCGGCCTCTGGTTCACTTCCCGGAGAGGTTACAACATGTTCAACAAGGATACACTCTGATTTTGATGAGTAATGATGAGACACATGTCAGAAATTGAAGCTGAAGTTCCGGCGGAGCAATTTCGCACCAGAAAGTGCACTTTTCTTGGACTTTTTCAGGTCTCGGGAACTCCAATCTTCCTCAAAATTTGCAGAGAGCTAGGTGGGCATGTGGGGAACACCACCAGCTAGTTATTTTTCCCAAGGGAGGCCACCGGCCACTTTTCAAAAAGTAAATGGCCGGCCAGCCAGAAAAGGTGGCCGGCCGGCCACCTGCCCAAAACCGTGGGCAAATTGGTCTTTTCACCTTGTTTTCTTTATATTCTCTTGCTCAATCACTTTGAGCTCATAAGCACAGCCACGAAATCTTCTCCTCTTCCTTCCCAAACTATTTTCTCCCTCAGATCTGCACTCCATACGCGTTTTTCAACCTCCCACGCAAGTTGTTTTCGCGAAAACATTCGATTTCAAGCACTTTGGACCGATTAAATTTTGATTTCGGTGCTTCTTTTCTCATTTTCACCACTTGAGGTAAGTTTGTCTCAATATTTGGAAGATTTTCTCGAGGGTTGACTTTTGTTGACTTTTTTATTTCCCGAGAGTTGACTTTTGTTGACTTTTTCCAATTTCGGCTCATTTTTGCTCCTTTTTGTTCCTTTTGCAGATTTTCTGAAATGGCGGGTAATTTTCCTCATGGTGGAGGTCCTCCAGGTGCCGGGGATGACTTCGACGTCATGACGCTACCCCCGAGGGTTCGACCTTTTATTCCCGAGAGATACGCCCCGGCGATGCATGTTCTTCCTCGAGCCATTTTTCGTCATTTCACCGACTTTAATGATCGAGCACCCGGAGATCTGCTTCTGCGAGAGCCCGAACATCACCTCTCTTATGAGGCACGAGAGGTATTTTACTTCATTTTCTGCATTTCGTGCTTTTGCCATGCTTGAACACACAGTTTAGCCTATGACATAGTACTTTGTTCGCATTCGGAACATGTGGCTTAAATACTTGAATTTCTGAACACTCTGCTCATTGATTGATTGTGAACGCACGGCACACATTAGTTAAGAATAGAACACGCGGCTCAAACACTGACTTGTCGAACACACAGCCCGAATTTGAAGGTGCACACATAGCACACACAAACTAGGAGTAGAACACGCAGCCCAAACTCTGATTTTCTGAACACACAGCTCGGATTGATGGTGAACACACGGCACATACTGACTAAGAGTAGAACCCTTAGCCCAAACTCAAATTTTCTGAATACACAGCTCGGATTGATGGTGATCACACGGCCCACGCTGATTTAGAGTAGAACACGCAGCCCAAACTCTGATTTTCTGAACACACAGCCCAAGTTGAAGGTGAACACGCAGCACACACTGATTTAGAGTAGAACACGCAGCCCAACCTCTGATTTTTTGAACACATAGCTCGAATTGATGGTGAACACACAGCACACACTGATTGAGAGTAGAACGCGCAGCCCAAACTCTAATTTTCTGAACACACAGCCCAAGTTGAAGGTGAACACACAGCACACATTGATTTAGAGTAGAACGCGCAGCCCAAACTCTGATTTTCTGAACACACAGCTCGGATTGATGGTGAACACACGGCACACACTGATTTAGAGTAGAACACGCAGCCCAAACTCTGATTTTCTGAACACACAGCCCAAGTTGAAGGTGAACACGCAGCACACACTGATTTAGAGTAGAACACGCAGCCCAAACTCTGATTTTCTGAACACACAGCTCGGATTGATGGTGAACACACGGCACACACTGATTGAGAGTAGAACGCGCAGCCCAAACTGATTTTCTGAACACACAGCCCAAGTTGAAGGTGGACACACGCAGCACACACTGATTTAGAGTAGAACACGCAGCCCAAACTCTGATTTTCTGAACACACAGCTCGGATTGATGGTGAACACACGGCACACACTGATTTAGAGTAGAACGCGCAGCCCAAACTCTGATTTTCTGAACACACAGCCCGGATTGATGGTGAACACACGGCACACACTGATTTAGAGTAGAACACGCAGCCCAAACTCTGATTTTCTGAACACACAGCCCAACTTTACTTCGCACACAGCTTATTCATGTCATTTGCACACAACTCAATCATTTCATTTGCACACAGCTCATTCATTTCATTTGCACACAGCTCATTCATTTTATACTGACACATGTATTCATTCTGAATGCAGGTTAGTTCTCGCACCGTGCGAGGATATGGCTCCACCACTGCTAGAGAGTGGTATGCCGAGCTCCCGGAGGCTGTCCGGGATTTAGTTGACTTAGCAGGGTTCGGGGCCTTCTGCATGGGGTTATCACATTGTCCTGCCAGTAGGACGCTGTTAGCAGCTTTGGTGGAGAGATGGTGGGACACCACCAATTCCTTCCACTTTTCCGCCACCGGGGATCTGACTATGACCCCACTAGATTTTGCTGTGCTGACCGGCCTGGACATAGGAGGTTGGCCCATTCCTTATGACGAGGATATGGGCGAGTGGGAGGCCACTTGGGTACATCTGCTGGGGGCCCGCCCGCCTGTGGACAGAGCTTCTGGGAGAGTCCGTTACACCTGGTTCTCTTCCCATTTTCAGAGGGAGGGGATGGAGCTTGGGTCTCCTGAGGAGGCGGAGCAGTATGCCCGCGGTTTCCTTATGTTCCTCTTCGGGACGACTCTGTTTGCCGATAGAGGGAATACGGTCGGGCTATATCTCTTGAGCGCCCTGGTGGACCTATCACAGGTCAGTCGGTATGACTGGGGTGGTGCCGGCCTGGCTACTCTCTATTGCTACATGAGCGCGGCCTCCCGCAGGCAGGGGGATTCACTTGGCGGTTACTGGAGAGCCTGGGAGGTACTTTCTGTCCTCTTGATTTACATTTCTGCTCCTCATTACTTGTACATTGCACACACGGCGCACTTTGCACTCTGTACTTTGCTCTCAGCACTTTGTATTCGCATTCTGCACTGTTTTCCACAGTTATGGGTCTACGTATATTTTCCGACGTTGGCCCCAGAGTTAGTGGTGGCAGGGCCCCTCACGACCCCGTATTCATTGGTATTCGAGGGCCAGCACCGGCCGAGACCCCGAGAGACCCTCTTCTATCTGCGGCGGTATTTTGACACTGTGCGGACGACAGAGGTATTTCAGAACCCTCAGTTCCTTTCCGTTTTCATCTTTGATTTGCCCTGTATATCCTCGATTTCTGATTGGTTTATGCACTGGTTATTCGCAGATTACGTGGCAGCCCTAGGCGATCTTGGGCGATGGTCTCCGATTTCAGTATGCTGGAGGATCGGGCACCTCCCAGTACAAGATCCTGCTCGAAGGACCTGGTGGTGGAGCATGGTTCCTGGGGGAACGCTTTCTGTGTCAGGTATGGGGGACACTTTTTCAGGACCCTCCCGCAGCACCCCAGCTAGTATGCGGATTGCTGATAGGCTCTCTACCCAGGATGTTGTTAGTGCTATGCTGGGCACTGATGCTTTGCTACATCTTGAGGAGAGGGACTATGCCACTTACCGTCATGTATATCTGATGCCTCCATTGACGGGAGTGCGTACTCCGTCACGGAGACCTGCTGATGTGCCATCTTCGAGTCAGGCTCGTGCTACAGATATCCCTTCCTCCAGCAGGGCTGGTACGTCTAGAGGTGGGGGCGGGTCGATTCCTCCGATTCCTCCGACTCTTCATCATCCTGGGTGGCCAGACATGCCGACCGAGTTGACGAGTTGGCGATTTGGGACTCCTTACCAGGTCTCGCTGGAGCCTTCCCTTCTTGACCATAGATATGTCAGAGATCCTGATTCGCCATCGGTATGTTTTACAGCTTTGATTTATCAGTCGAATACTTGGACATTGATTCCTTTACTGATAGTTTTGCATTTGTATCTGTAGCCTCCAGTCGAGTACATGGACGAGATGCTTGGGATGCTGCCACATTTGAGGGCATGATCCTGCGGAGGGAGGCACAGCTGGCCATCATGGGTGTGCAGGTACTGTTCATCTTTCTTGCATTTATCATATTTCTGATGACACGCTGGTTTTGAACATTCTACTGGATTGATAGGCTGTTTGTATAGAACACATCTAACATACACCCCACTCACATACTGTACTTGCACCTGATTTTCATATTTGAACTGATGTATTGAACTCTTCACTTTCAGATGCCTCCTGTATATGCACCGCCGCGGGCCGGGCCACCCGGGCCTTCTCAGGGAGGTGGGGCCATCCAGGCCTTTTCAGGGAGGTGGGCCATCCAGGCCTTTTCGAGGAGCTCGAGGAGCGGGGTCGTCTCGCAGACGTAGGGCACATGTTGTGGAGCCCGATGAGGAGGAGGAGGAGGAGGTCGCAGACCGTGAATCAGAGACATCTGCTGAGGAGGGGGACTCCGGTCTTGGTTCCGGGAGTGGAGGCGAGGCTGAGGGGGATCCTGAGGATGACAGCTCCGACCCGGATGGTGATGATGGTGCAGAGGTTATCCCGCAGAAGAGGATGAGGAGGGCCCCTTATTCCCGCTCCCGAGGGCATTGATGCTGTTTCCTGCTTTATTTTACTTTTTACTAGTAGTTTGTAGCACTTTGCACATTATCAGGCAGTTTTATTTTCTGTAAAACTTGTACCTTTATTTTGTTGTAAAACATGACGGAATGAAACAGCTTTTGAAAATGTGTTTGTATTTGAAATTCTTAGCATCGCATCGCATCATTTTGCACAAAAATGGGATTGAATGGAAATGTGCACTGTGTATTTACCGGGTCAGGTAATGAACCGACGCAACAAATCAAACAACTCGACTTACTAAGAAATAACAGAATCTCAGCAAGTTTACAACTCGATAAGCAAAATACGACAATGTTAACGACTCGATAAACAAGACTTAACGAAATTGCGTAAACAAAGAGTAACAACTCAAAACAAAATATGACAGCTCGACAAAACTTACAACTCGATAAACAAAACGATAACTTGATAAGCAAAAATTACAACTCGACAAAGTGTAATCTGGACGATCTGGGTAAAGGAACGCATCCGAAAAAGAGGGAAATGGAGGTCTTCGACACACCCGATGCTTGGAGATGCCTGGAATTTTCCTCTGGAGGGCAAAACAGGACTGAAGGAACACATTGGAGTATGGCCGGCCACTTTTTTTGTATCTGAGGAGAGAAATGTGGCCGGCCAGCTAGAAAAGGTGGCCGGCCGGCCACTTATTTCAACAGCCGTCAAATTTTTGACACGTGTCCCTTGAATAGTGTCTCATCCTCTATAAAAGCTCCAACGTCGGGACTCATTCATTTCATCGTTGCTTTGCACAAAAATGGAAGCATTTCTCGCAGAAAATCTCACATCTTGGATCTCTTCTCTAGATGGCTCGGAAAAGTTGAATTTCTGAGGTTTCGGCTTGAATGCACTATTCACGCTGAGTCGTACTCCGCTGCACCTCCCTTTCCTCCATGCTGCGGCAAGATTCTGGAACCCGGTGACGCATGTTTTCAGCTTTGGCGGGCAAGAGGTATGTCCAACTTTCGAAGATTTTCAGGTTTTGATGGAATCTGAACGCTGTGAAGAAATTCTGCCTCAGTTTCGCTTTGGCCACGCCCAAGCTTTAGGGGAAATGTGTGGGCTCACCATATATGATGCTCGGTCTCTGATCTGCAACGGGGAACTGGACGTTCTCGGCTTGATCCATCGCTTTTCTGATGCTGGCGATCGCGGCAACCATTATTGGCAAGGCTTTCGGCAACACGCCCTTTGCTTGTTATGCTATCCATCCCACTTTCTGCTCACTTCAGGATTTGGTGGATCTTGCATCCGTCTGGTTGAAGTTGCTCACGGCTTGAGAGAAGGAAAGAGCTGTATTGCTATGACACTGGCCGGGACGCTGATGGGTTTGGATGCTTTCTATCGCCGGGAGACGACCAGATTTGCAGGGAGTCCACTACTTGCTACAGGTAATGTTTCCCACCCAATCTCGCATATATATTTGCTCACATCACTCGGCCCTCAGGCTCGGTTTTTCTCACAAAACCTTTTCTTACTTTTCTCTCATCGCACATCTCTCTATTCTTTATTCTCTCATTTTTCATCCCTCCCAGGTATGGTTGATGGATAAATTGCAGGTTGTGGACTCTTGTCCAGCCTACTCAGCCCGCGGCTACTTCTTTCGCCAACGCTTAGTTGATGCTCCTGATGAAAGGTGGTGGTTCGACTGGATGTGCAACTTGTCTGCAGACCGCATTGCTTGGCGCTGCCCTTGGCTCAATCTCCCAGCAATGGGTTATATATGTCCCGGTTTGATCGGGATTCAGTTGATTGGTCTGACCCACTGTGTATTCTACTTTCCGTTTCGGTTCTGCGTCAGTTTGGTCATGATCAGACTTGCCCACCAGAGGGGATTGAGTATCCGGCTGCATTCCCGGTCCGAGGTGCACAACTTGCCCGATATGCCATACATGGAGGACTCGAGAGCTCCTGGCCACCGCTCCTACTTTCAACTGCACTTTGTCTGACGAGTGCTGGGATTGGCTCAATGAGGAGGCACAGATCGGGCCCAGCTTGGCATCAGAGGCTTCAACTA
>JAPPVO010002449.1:0-30331 GCA_030407325.1 Camellia japonica
GAAGCGAAAAGAGATTAACGAGAGAGAGACATAGAAAAAAAAGAGAGAGAGAGAGAAGAGAGATAAACGAGAGAGATAGAGAGAGAGAGAAAAAAAGAAAGAAACAAGATGTTCGAGAGATAGACAAAGAGAGAGAGAAAAAATAGCGAAAAGAGATAAACGAGAGAGAGACAGAGAGAGAAGAGAGACACAGAGAGAAAAGAGAGACAGACAGACAGAGAAGAGTGATGAGTGAGAGAGAGAAAGAGAAGAGAGATAGAGACAGAGATATAAAGAAAGAGAGACAGACAGACAGACAGAGAAGAGTGATGCGTGAGAGAGAGAAAGAGAAGAGAGACAGAGACACAGAGAGAAAAGAGAGACAGATAGACAGACAGAGAAGAGTGATGAGTGAGAGAGAGAAAGAGAAGAGAGACAGAGATAGAGATAGAGATAGAGAGACAGGAAGATGAAAAAATGAATGAAAAGAGAAATTTTATATTAAAAGAGTAAGACGACGTCGTTTTTTTCAATTTTTTTTTTTATGATAGAAAAATACCATTGCATTTATTTAAACCATTTTGTAACTATATATATGAAGTCTCAAAAAGTCACATTTTTTTGCGACGACAAATTGTGCCGTCTCAAAAAAGGCATATTTTTCGCGACGGCAAGTTGTACCGTCTCAAAAAGTCACTTTTTTTTTGCGAGACAGCAAGTCGTGCCGTCTCAAAAAGTCATATTTTTTACGACGGCAAATTGTGCCGTCTCAAAAGGTCACATTTTTTGCGACGGCAAGTTGTGCCGTCTCAAAAGGTCACATTTTTTGCGACGACAAATGTGTCGTCGCAAAAAGTTCCGTCTCATAAGCCCACTTTTCTTGTAGTGTTACTTAAAAAGTGTGATTAAAAAGTAGTAGTGTATATATAATCACACATTAATTAAAAAGATGTGATTAAAAAATATATAAATAATCACACTTTAATTAGAATGTGTGATTAAAATATATATATATATATATATATAATCACACTTACTTAAAAAGTGTGATTAAAAAATATATAAATAATCACACTTGTTTAAAAAGTGTGATTAAAAAGTAGTAGTGCATATATAATCACACTTTAATTAAAAGGTGTGATTAAAAAATATATAAATAATCACACTTTAATTAGAATGTGATTAAAAAATATATATAATCACACTTACTTAAAAAGTGTGATTAAAAAGTAGTAGTGTATATACAATCACACTTTAATTAAAAGGTGTGATTAAAAATATATAAATAATCACACTTTAATTAGAATGTGTGATTAAAAAATATATATATAATCACACTTGTTTAAAAAGTGTGATTAAAAAGTAGTAGTTTATATATACACTGCAAGAAAATCGGGAATTTGCGGCGTTTTTAAAATGCCGCAATAGGCCAGAAAAACGCCGCAAAAAGAAAATACGACGTTTATAACATTCGTCGATGATACGGCCGTCGCCGTATCTTCATGACGTTTTAAAAACGCCACTAAAGACCTTTAACGACGTTTTTTAAAACGCCTTTGATTCTCTTAACAGCTGTTAACTATGCACGTTAGAGGAGTTATCTCTGACGTAATCATGACGGCATTTTGCGACGTTTTTAAGAAAAATGCCACAGTTTCTGTCATTTTTAAAAAAAAAAAAAAATCATAATTAATGATCTGTTTACTTTTGTTCAAACCAAACCTATATTATCCATCACCAATCTCAAAATATATACATGGATGAGCATTCATTTTTCAATTTTTCATAAAAAAAAAATAAAATAAAAAATAAAACCCCGTAAAACGCAATCTCCAGATTCTCTGAAAATAACTTCATCCACAGCTCTCTTCAACTTCATCAAGTCATCCATAATCTTCACCAAAATGATGATTATATACCTGAATCATCCAATTCCATTAACACAACTTCAATTAAACTTGAATGATTGGAAAATCTACATACTCTTAGGAAATATACATCAAGTCTGAAAAGCATAATCAACTTAAGACAGCATAAACTTTTTTTTTCTCCCAGAAATTAAAGTAAGCTGATATTATAGAAAAAAAAATATGGGAAATATATGCATCATACAGGGGGCATAAATCATACATATATGCAAAAGTATAAAAGGTTAGTGTCAGAGTAGCAACATATGTGAATCAAACATAAAGACAGATATGATTCTTGCCTGCAGGTCCAGGCTAGTAAGAGTTTGAAGCTGCTTATCTATCCGTCTGAAGACATGATAATACAGATCCCATGCCTGGTCGAAAAATAAACTTCAAATTGTCAAGGAAACAGATTAAAAAAATAAGTAGCTCCCTCGGTAACTAGGTGTGGCCATATGGCCATGCACGTAAGTACAAACACAGAACATTAACAAAAAATTCTATTGCATTTACATATCAATATGAAGGACATTGTATTTCTGCTCTTTTACTTATATATGTTTACTTTTATTCCAAATTAAATAACTAGTGTATGAATCAACTTATTTCCCAAACTACAGAGCATAAAACTTGTCCAGGTGCAATGGAAGTTTTAATGACACCAGGATGACCAGTAGAAATGTAAGGAAAGGGTATGGATGAAGGAGTGAAGGCAAAATGCAAAAACTTGAAGAGGGAAAAGAATACAAAATAGAAACATTAAAAAGATTACATATGGCTGACCTTATACCATTCATGAGAATCTCGAGCATTAATGATAGCTATATCATGATCACTACTAGTTAAGAAATGTAGTGCCACAAGTAGAAACAATATGACAAATACGCAAATTTGAAGAAAATAAATAAATAAATAACAATTCAAGTAAGATTGACAACTGAAGTTTTATTCTTCAAGTAGACAGATCATTTCTACCTGAGTAAGTTCTGCATCTTTTCCAGTTTTCTTATATTTCATGCAACATTCGTAGGCTTCCAATAATTCATGGTGGTATGCCTGAAATTCATATGAAGATGGAATAGTTAATAAAATGATCAAGTTGATATACAGTTTCTTCAATGAAGGGGTCTGTAGATTAAAAGGTTTCAGCATTTAAAAAAAAATCTCCATTTCTTGATTTAGGGCAGGCAAGAAAGGAAGCATAGCATGCAAGGCACTTCTTGCTCTTTAATAATGCTAGTGTGTCTGATGCTATATAAATTACCCTCGAGGTTGAACAGACATAGAAGCAATTAGCAAGCCCCACAGGATCTAAAATTGCATTTAAAAATCAAGAAATGGAGATTTTAGAGCATGATTGCTAAATCAGCATAATATTTATTCTAAAAGGAGATTAAAACAAACCATTTCTTGATTTCAATCTTTTAATCCATCAAAAGTAATGACACTTAACAGGAAGAACGTGGATCCAATATAAAAAATTATATTGACAAATAAACTAATTAAATAATGATTGCAACTGCCAATCAATGAAAAGTTTAATTGATTAATAAAGTAACAATCATGCTGTGTTAAAAGAAAAATGAATATATATATATATAAGAAAATGAGAGATATCCCTAAAGTCTCTAGATGATTGAGAGCTTTTACCAATGACGCTAAGTGCTCAGAAGAAACAAAAAAGTTGATGAAAACAGATAAAACTCTGCTACCACATTCATATTACAAATAACAAAAAAATAATTCAAAAACATCAAACAAGAATGATTAGTCAAAATGAGATCAAATAACCTAATGAAAGAAAGATGGGGATGGGAGTGGGGATGGAGGGAACATAAAGGGAAAATGAACGAGTCAAATAATAGAAAGCAAACCTGTGGTGGATTTTCCCGAGGTATAATGAAAAGAACCCTCATTGGGTGGAGATCTGCAAGTGGCGGTTCCCCTTTAGCCATTTCAATTATGGTTATCCCTAGAGACCAAATATCTGCCTGCATCATACAAAGGTTCTCAGCATATTGCAATTGCAAGGCTCAACAATGGAAATTGAAGGGGACAGTAATGACAAGAACAAAGTAAGACAAAACAACCCTATAAAACCAAAGTGCCAAAAGTATTTCCACCTAAAAAGACCCAAGTTATGTGTTTTTACACCTACTGTTATTTTATCTGAAATTATCTTTTAACATGCAATAAACACAAAAGAAAGATGAATCAGGTGTCATATAGAGTGATATATATTATAACCAGCTTTTGGCCCCCAATCACCTATGACAAAGTTGTACGCTATGTAACCTGCAAGTGAGCATTCACAGTAGAAGAATTACTATATAGAAACATAAGATACAAACATAATTATTAAAGTCATTATATTCTAGTATATACAGAGTGAATGCTTCAACAACTACATAATTGTAGTTACACTTACGAAGACAACACTGTAAAGCAAATAAATTAGCCATCAAGTATATTGGTGCATTAAAAATATCAAACAAAAACTTATCTATGATAACCTTTCTACAAATAAGAAACTAGCATGAAAGTCGAAGTGAAGTTTGATGAACAATATACCTAGAACATTTACGACATAAACCTGCTCAAGCAAAAGCACTTTCATATCTCTCAAAAATCTTGATAACTGATCCAGATTAATAAATCCACATTTTGGCCTGTAACAAAAATAAGATCCAAAAAAATTAATCAATATTCCTGTCTATCCTGAGCTTGTACAACTTCGAAGGCAGCACAAATTCATGCCCAATCATATGCAATCATAGGTCACAAATCATGAGCTTCAGGAGGAAAGTCCTCACTCTTCTCTCTCTCCTCCCCTGCTTCTTGTTTTCTCACTCCTGAATCTCAAATAAAAGAAAATTGAAGTACCAAGAAACCCGGAGGTCCTATGCCACTACCACCATTGCTGCCATCAACTCCAGCTACACCAGCAAAACCACATAAATTAACCAACACTTTCTAATATACACAAATAAATATATGTATCTATAAATATATATGTGGGGTGTATTTGCAAAGCATGACTGTAATATCGAAAAAATTCTTCAATTTGGCCCTCAGAATATGGTTGGTTTTATAGTCTTCATCACATCAACAATCAAAATCTCTCTTTGAAGCATGGATTTAAAGATTAGAAGAGGTATTGTCAAAAGAATTAACATGACATGATATGCATTAGAGTATGAACCATTTTTTCTCCCAGATGAAGAATGTGGCTCATACATCATAACTTTTTCAAGTAAATGAATAAACTACTCATCTTTGTGATATCATATGTTTCATAAATTGGCAAATGAGGGTATGATGTCAATACGGCTTCATTAATTCATAAACAATTTTAAAATTATAGTTTTTTTTTAACAATTCTCTAGTTTGAATACTTTTAGTTACTCATAATATTGGAAGGTATGCACATAAAAGTAGTAATACTTTGACCGTAAAGGATGATATTCTCCTGCTTTGCGCCATAGCTTTCCTCAAGACATTTATATATAGCCTCAATATCTGCGTAGGTATTCTGCTCACTTGGCTGCAACACAGGGAAGGTATGAGCTGTAGATGACACTTTTAGGCACTACAAGTCGCACCATATAACTTAATTAACAAGAAACTGTTATGTAGAAAAAAAATTCAATTGTCACACACCTTCCCGGAAGACTGTCCGTACCCGGAATAGTCATACATGCACAAAGTTAAATGCTTAAATAAACTTCTTTATATCAGCAGATGTATATGACTAAAATTAGCAAATCTTTCAGATGCAATAAGAAATCCCAACCATCAGTTAATCAAACATTCACATTTATTAGTCCTTTTAACATATAAGGCTTTGTCTCAACAAAGAAATCCCAAGCATTAAAGGTATCCCTTAAACAAAGATTAATTCTTTTTCGATAATCATGCAATCCAAAAAAAATAAAAGAACAACAAAAATATGTAGACAAGATCATCATAACAATCCACCAAATCAGGTATTAAACTTAAGAAAACCCAATATATAAAGAAAATACACCAAAGCATCGATTTTTATTATTTGATGAGCATAACCCTCCACCAAACCCAATAAAATAAATAGGTTAATTAACAAAATTACAAGAAATCCCAAGAACACTCAATTGATTTCGTTGCTCATAGAAAAAGAAAAAAAAAATCAGATTAAAACAGAAGCACCAATAGAATCGAAATCACCATCAAAAGACAGAGTAGCAGAAAGAGAATCGGAATCGAAAAGCAAAATAAAAAGATAGAGAAAGTGTGTACCGATCTGGAAGATTGATTCAAAACCAGGAAATCGAAAATCTGATTCCGGATTCTCTCTCTCTCTCTCTTGAAGCGATTGAGAGAGTGTGAATTACGCTTTTATAGCTTGAAGGAGTAGCCATGACGAGTCTCGAGGGGCTCTAAAACCCTAGAGCTCCAATCAAACCCTAGATCGGCAATGCGGTGGCGACTCCATCATCATCGTCCTCCTCATCATTCACGCTCTCCTCTGAACTGTCCTCACCATCATCTTCTCTATTACTCCCGTGAATCAACCTATCTCCTCTCTTGCTCCGACTCGACCGATCTCGGTCCCCGTCCCTGTCTCGATCTCGATGATCTCGAATTAGATCTGAACAAGTAATGGAAATCAAACCGGGTGAATCTCTCAAGGAGAATGAGGAGAGACAGAGAAAACCCTAGATCTAGATCTAGGACGGTGAGAGAAAACGAGAAGAGAAAGAAATGAAGACTGAAGGAGACGGAGCTCCGTTATAAAGGGAAGCGTGTTTAACGCGTGTCTTTTAATTTAACTTTAGGTCTTTCACAGCGTTTTTCAAAAAACGTTGTCTAAGAAACGTGGTTATAGGCAATTTTTGTTGTAGTGATAATCACACTTTAATTAAAAGGTGATTAAAAAATATATAAACAATCACACTTTTAATTAGAATGTGTGATTAAAAAATATATATATAATCACACTTGTTTAAAAAGTGTGATTAAAAAGTAGTAGTGTATATATAATCACACTTTTAATTAGAAGGTGTGATTAAAAAATATATATATAATCACACTTAATTGAAAAGTGACATAAAAAATAAATATTATCACACTCAATCAAATTAAGTGTGATTAAAATATCAATATAATTTTTTTTCACACTTCCAATAAAAGGGAGATCTTTTTTTTTTGTCAAAGTGTGATCTTTAACTATTTTTGTAGTAGTGTAAAGTTGTTAATGTAAGTCAATTTAGTGTCAATGCTAACGTCCGTCTATATTGGCAACAAAAATATGAATAAAATAGAGTTTTAGCCTATAAAGTACGCGTTTTTGTCACTTTAGTCTTTCAAATTTTAAATTTTGTCATTTTGGTTATCAAAATTTTCAATTTGACCCAATTTGGTCCCAACTCAAATTGACAATTTTGATGATCAAAATGACAAAATTTAAAATTTAAGAGACTAAAATGACAAAAAATGTATACTTTAGGGACCAAAACTGCCTTTTATCCAATGATAAAATACTTTTCCGTTATCTATTTAAATGGACGTTAAAGATATGACTAAGGCGCTATTTGGGAAGGAGGTTTTTTGGTTTTTTTTTTTTTTTTTGTTTTTTTTTTCACTAAAAGACAAATTGGTTACAAAACCAAAAAAAAAAAAAACAAATCGAAACAAAATATCACATCAAACCCATAATCATTTCATTTTTTCTCTCACGAACATCACATCAACCACAAAAAAAACCCAACTATCTTCCCAAACACAAAAAAAAATTTCTCCAATAATATTCTACAACTAAAAAAACCTACAAAAAAATCCACTTCCCAAACACCCATTAAATTGACTCAAATTGACAACTTTAAGAATCAAAATGACAAAATTAAAACTTAAAAGATTAAAATGATAAAAAAAATACATACTTTAAGAATTAAAATTGTCTTTATCCTTTTGAAAACAACCCATCTTAAGAACATAACAAGGACCATAGTTTTAAGAAATTTTTAAATGGAACAGCTTCTCTCCAGTCCACATCAAACTGGAAGGTGCTGTTGGGTCTCTATGAGCCCATCACAGAATCCACACATTCAATATGTACGGCTCGTCGAGTATTTAATCCATGTAAAAAATCACATTTATTGGATATCGATAGCCACTCAATCAGTCACATTTGTATCAACGGCAAGTATGATTTTTAAAATAAATTATTTATACAAATGTGATCTGATTGAGTGATTGTCGATATCTGATTATCGTGATTTTTTATAGGGATGAAATATTTGATGGGATATCTAGCTGGAAAGGAGCCTCTCCCAGTTTTAAACTTCTTTGGACTGAATTGTGAAGAACTTGATCTAGGGCTCCTTAATCCTCTTGCAAGAGTTTTTGTTGTTTGTTTTTTTTTTTTTTTTTTTTGTACTAATTAATGTATCATGCAATAAGCAAACTTTGAAATATGCCTATGAAGGACTCACTTCAACAATCTGATAAATGTCAAATCAACAAGTCAGAAAGAATTATAAAATTTATTAATTTGTATAATATTACTCTTTCAAATAACAACTACTAAACTATGAAGCGAGAAAACTATATTTATTAAACTATAAGAAAAAATAGAAAATACAGTTTGTGTCACATTCAAAAGAAGAAAAGGAAACGAACTAAATGTCCAAGGAGTGTTGAAATAATTTCACTTTAAGTTAGCCATCCACACTTTGGACATTTGCCTACAATGCTTATTCACATTGTTGAAAATTTCTGAATAGTTGAAGTAGGTAGCTGATAACATGACTCTCTTGTTTACGTTGTTGAACTTGGTAACAACAATTGCATCATCCCCTATCCAATTTTGAATAATCCCACAATTTCTAAGTAACTCAACATCCTTTGACGAATTGATGAGCCAATCCATGAAGGAAATTTAGTCAGAAACATATTTTGGGTAATCATCTAGTTGGCATTGTTTGTATGCAATTAGATTTCTGAGAGGAGATTCTACAGTGTCCGTAACTCGTAAAGGTGGGATTTCCATTACCCCATTTGTGAACCTTATATCGAACAAGCTACTTCTCTTAACCCCATCTTGAATTGAACCCCGGCCTTCTGAATTTCTGATGTTGAATTCATAAACTCCCAACCATTTTAAGAGTTTTTTCAAATCAAATGATAATGAACCAGGCCAGTATTCTTGATTTCATCATTGATTGAAATTTCATTAGGAAATGTTCTAATTTCTGATGAAGTAGTACATGCTCTAAAAAAGATAGGAACCGTCTTATAGGCGACCCCCCGGTCTTTTCCCTTTTGATTATTGTATCCGGACTTATGTTCCGTAGATTCCATTGTTGTATTATTGTTGTTGTTGTCCTTAATTCTTCAGTTGTGAGTTATAGGATGTTTTGGGCAGGTTGATTACAGGTTGGTTGGGTTTAGAAACCAAGTGTTGATGTCCAGTTTTCTGCTTGGTCGCTCGAGCGAGCTTCTCTTCGTTCGAGCGAGGCTTTTGTTTTTGGTTCGTCGCTCGAGCCAGGGTTTCTTCGCTCGAGCGAGCGATTGCGTCTAGTATAGACCTGAGAGCAGTGTTTATTCGCTCGAGCGAGCCTTTCTTCGCTCGAGCGAGCGAGGTGTATGTTTTCGAGTTCTTCGCTCGAGCGAGCCTTCGGTCGCTCGAGCGTGCTTCTGGGTTGCAGACCTGAAGCATCGAGTTCTTGGCTCGAGCGAGCTTTTCTTCGCTCGAGCGAGTATTTCTTGTGTCTGGTCGCTCGAGCGACCATGTCTTCGCTCGAGCGAGCCTGTCCAGTATATAAACACAGCAGCGGGATTTTAAGCATTTTTTTCATCTTTTTCTGATCCCGAACCCTAGGTCCGTCTTCTCTTCTTCTCTAAACACCTTCTCTCCTAGGATTGATCTAGTTAGGGTGTGTTTTTACCCTAGTTGCTTTACAAAAAAGATAGAGGAGAGTGAGGGCTTTCATTTAATCTGAACAAACTTGAATTTGGAGCACTTTGGAATTTGGGCTATCATCTTCGTCTCCTTCTTTTGGGTTCTTTGCTTCGAGGTAGGGATTTCCTACTCCATTTATATGTTTTAATCCTAAGTAGTGGTATTTTGGTATGTGGGGGTAGTTTGGTCATTTTGGGAGAAACCTTAGGGTTTTGTCATAGATTAATTTATATAATTAATTTGAGGGAAGACTGTGATATGGGTTAAATTCATGAGACTGGGAAGTTAATGGTTTAATGATGTATTTGGTAGTTTAAATACTTACCTTTGAGAATATCGAAATTGCATTTATTGTTATAGTTATTTCCTGTTTAGAAATAATTGTTTTGGGCTATCGGTGGAGGATAGGTATTGATTGTTGTAGACCTTGCATGCGGTTTAGGTATAACTGAAATTGAGTCGATTGTTTGACTGTTGAATTAATACAGAACATTCGTGTATTAATTATGTGTTGTATATGGCATGTGTTGATTATGTTGCATATGCATTTGGTTTTGGAGGAGATAGGGGATGAACTCCACGGTTTAGGGGAAGATAGGGGATGGACCTCTAAACCGGACTTGTTGGGAGGAGATAGGGGATGGACTCCAGTAGCATGACTTATGTGTATGCTTATTGATAATAGAAATATTTCTATTTGTTGTTGATATGATACATCACCACCATGTGTATCAGTTGGGAAGTATGGAAGTGAAGTTGATTGAGATTGATATAACACCAGCATGTGTGTTTATTATGTTATAAGAAAGGTCAAGCCTGATTTGTTATCCTTGTTGAGTTGTTTGGCCAGGTTCTGAGCCATGTCTGTGTAAATGGAAAGTAAAAGGTGTCATAGACCTTGTGTCATAGACAACGTAGACATTCGTGTCTTGAAATCGTAAATTGATTATCTTGTGTTAACCATGTATCGGGTACTACTGCTTTAGTTAATTCTTATGCTTGGTTTAGTATTTCTCTACTGGGCTGTGGCTCACCCTATATGGGAACTTTATTTTCAGGTTCAGGTGGTTCACTACCTCCAAGACTTAGCTTGTGAGGATTTGGACTTGAAGATTTGTTTTATTTGTTTTAGTCGTTTTATTTGAATTATGTAAACATTCAAGCCTAGGGCTTTATTTGTTTTGAGTTAGAACTCATGAAATTGTGTCCAAGTGTTGGCTTGGCAAGATGTAAGCCCGTAGGGCATTTATTTTGATGTTTTATTTCATAATACTCTGATGATTTAAATAATAATGTTTTTCTTTTAATAATGCATGCCTTGTTTTTATGTTTAATGGGTTTAATTTTGAGGGCGTGACAACTTGGTATCAGAGCGTACCGGGTTTGAATACTTTGGGTACGTGGGAAGTGATTAGTATCACAATGGGTTCGTCTCGTTTGATAGAGACTTAGTGTAATGATTACATGCTTATATGATAACATGTTTATGTGATTATGTGGGTATGGAATGTAGTTTCCTAGGATGTTGATTGGATCCTTGAGTCTCTGAAAGTCTTGTTGGAAAGGCACTTGATCAATGTTGTTTCCAACCGGAACTTTAGTGGCGCCTCGGGACTATCATTATCCAGGAATGAAATTCGTAGGTGCTTATGTGATTATGTGCTTACGTGGTGTGATTTATTGTTGTCCAATGTATTAGGACGTGAGTGTTATAGTTTTAGCACATTATTTAGAGTGCTAATGTCTTTGTTTCCTTTATAGGATGTCAGGACGAGGACGAGGTCGTGGTAGGCGTGGTAGGCAGGCCAGGCAGGAAGTGCCTATACCGGAGGAAATTCCGGCAGTTCAGGAGGGTGTTGGCCAGGCCAATGTGGCCGAGCCAGTAGGACAGCAGTTTATGGGCGCTTTGGCCCAAGGGATAGCAGGGGCATTTCAGGCGTCAGTTGACATTCTGAGGGCTGCGAATCCAGCCCAGGCTGTTGTTGCTGCAGATGCAGGACCTTCTTTTCTGAAGAGGGAGTTCTTCCGGTCTCAATCCGGACGAGTTTTTGGGGTGATCCTAAAGAGCCGCTTAAGGCTGATGAGTGGCTCGAACAGACAACGAAAACGTTTGAGATGCTTGGCATCGAAGACGAGGGGTTGAAGGTGACCTTGGCATCGTTCCAGCTGAAGGGGGATGCGGGTCAGTGGTGGAAGTTCACCAAGGGTCGTATTGGAGGTACTTGGAAGGCTTTTGTTGATGCTTTTCAGGAGAAGTACCTGTCTCCAGCTGTTCAGGAGAAGTTGAGAGATCAGTTCCGCCATCTTGAGCAGAACAGTTTATCAGTGGCCGAGTTTGAGGCTGCATTCACTAGTTTGTCCAGGTTTGCACCTGAGTTGGTGGCGACAGAGGACGCCGTTGCATTGAGTTTGAGAAGAAGTTGAGGCGTGGCCTCATGCTGAGAGTTGTCGGATCTATGATTAGGGATTTTGGGCGATTGGTTGATGCAGCAGCCCATACCGAGACTATGATGCAGGAAGAGGGGGAATAGGCAGAAAGGCTCCAAGAGGAGTCAGGATGGCCAGAGTGATGGCAGGAGGCAGAGAGGCTTCACTCCTCAGCAGCCTCAGAGTAGTTTTTCTAGATCCACTTTTCCAGTGCCGAGTGCTGGTTCTGGAAAAGGCAGTCAGGGAGACATTACATGTTTCAAGTGTGGCCAGCTGGGTCACAAGTCTCCAGTTTGTCCTCAGAGGGGAGGAGTTCAGAGAGCAGCATCTTCTTCGGCTCGATCTCAGAGCCAGAGTCAGAGTAGAGGTCAGCCGCTCTCGTGTTTTCAGTGGTCAACCGAGGGGGACATGAAGAGGTTTTGCCCCAGTTGGGTGGCACACCTGGTGCATCTGGTTCGAGGCAGACTCAGAGTCAGCTGCCTGCTCAGTCAGTTCAGGCCTCGAGGGCCAATCAGGGGGCTTCTTCGTCCCTCAGTGCAGCAGTCTTATGCTCCGAGGGGTGAGCAGGTTGATCAGAGGTCATCTGGGCGCGTGTATGGTTACTCGCCGCACGCAGGATCTTGTACCGGCTCCATCTGTGGTGAGAGGTACCTTCTTGTTTTGCAATTCAGTTGCTAGTGTTTTGATCGATACGGGTGCATCTCATTCCTTTGTGTCTGCTGCATTTGCATCTGTTTTGGAGTTGGAGTTAGCACAGTTAGCGTCTCCTATTTGTGTAGTGTCACCTCTCTAGGGGTGAATTGATTTTGAAACAAGGTGTTAGGGGTTGTGATATAGAGGTCGATGATCATAGAATCCCTTTCTCTTTGTAGTTATGCCCATGAAGGGCTTTGATGTTATTTTGGGTATGGACTGGTTGTCGTCATCCGGGCAGTTATTGATTGCTACCGTCAGAGGGTCACTTGTTGTACCGTGAACGGGGAGTTTTGTTTTCGTTTTCTGGGGGACCGGGTTGGTAGTGTTTTGCCACCGGGTTATGATCCGCGAGGGCGGAGTGAGCTTAGTGGTCTACTTGCTAGTCTTTCGATTAGTGAGGGTGATGAGACCCAGATTGTGTTGCCGAGGGTGGTTTGTGAGTATTCGGACGTTTTTCCCGAGGATCTTGTTAGTTTGCCACCTCAGCGAGAGATTGAGTTCTCTATTGATTTAGTGCCCGGCACGGCGCCGATTTCTATGGCACCTTACCGTTTTGCCCCAGCCGAGTTAGTTGAGTTGAAGGTTCAACTCCAGGAGTTGTTAGATAAGGGCTATATTCGTCCTAGTGTTTCGCCGTGGGGAGCACCGGCCCTCTTTGCTAAGAAGAAAGGTGGTGCTTTGAGATTGTGTATTGATTACAGGAAGTTGAATCGGGCTACGGTTAAGAATAAGTATCCTATGCCCCGTATTGATGATTTGTTTGACCAGTTGAAGGGTTCCCGTTGTTTCTCTAAGATAGATTTGAGATCGGGTTATCATCAGTTGAGAGTCAGGGAGGAGGATATTCCTAAGACGGCATTCCGTACGCGGTATGGCCACTATGAGTTTCTGGTGATGCCGTTTGGGCTCACCAATGCACCGGCAGTGTTTATGGATTTGATGAACCGGATCTTCCGGGAATTCTTGGATCGTTTTGTGGTCGTCTTCGTGGACGACATTCTGATTTATTCACCTTCGAGGAGAGGAGCACGAGGAACACTTGAGAGTGGTGCTAGAGTTACTTAGAGCCCATAAGCTTTATGCTAAGTTCGGAAGTGTGAGTTCTGGCTAGAAGAGGTGAAGTTCTTAGGCCATGTAGTTTCTGGGGAAGGGGTGTCTGTTGATACATCCAAGACTGAGGCAGTGCAAGATTGGGCACAGCCTAAGAGTATGTTTGAGATCCGCAGTTTTCTAAGATTAGCTGGGTATTATCGACGTTTTGTGAAAGATTTCTCCAGGTTAGCTTCACCGTTGACTAGATTGACTCGGAAGGGAGTCAAATTTGTATGGAGTGAGACTTGTGAAAAGTCGTTTCAGGAGTTGAAAGTTAGACTGACCACCGCTCCAGTCTTGATTATTCCGGAGAGAGGGTTGGGTTATGCAGTCTATTGTGACACCTCATGAGAGGGTCTGGGTTGTGTGTTGATGCAAGAGGGGAAAGTGGTTGCCTATGGTGCACGTCAGTTGAAAATTCATGAGCAGAATTACCCTACACACGATTTAGAGTTAGCAGCTGTGATTTTTGCCTTGAAGATTTGGAGGCATTATCTTTATGGTGAGAGGTTCGAGGTATTCTCGGATCATAAGAGTCTGAAATATCTGTTCACACAGAAAGACTTGAATTTGAGGCAGAGGAGGTGGATGGAGTTCATTGAGGATTATGACTTCGAGTTGCACTATCATCCGGGGAAGGCCAATGTTGTGGCCGATGCCCTTAGTAGGAAATCTGTTGGTGACTTAGCTTGTATAGCCATCCGGGAGTGGGAGATGTTGGGTGCAGTTGGGGAGTTTGATTTGCATCTGGGCGAATCCGTAGAGGCTGCGGCCTTGTTTTCTGTTGTTGCACAGCCTACACTTGTGACTCGAGTGTTAGAGGCTCAGAGGGGTGATCTTGAGGTAGAATCTCTCCGAGAGAAGATTTCCCATGGGAAGGTTGAGAAGGGTTTGACGGTATATCCCGACCTGAGTGTGAGATACCGAGACCGTCTGTTTGTGCCGGAGTCGTGCCGAGAGGAGGTACTCCGAGAGTTTCATCATTCGCGCGCTTGCGGTGCATCCGGGAGGTACTAAGATGTATCGGGATTTGAGTCGCCAGTTTTGGTGGCGGGGTATGAAGAGAGATGTGGCAGCTTCAGCTCGTATCTAGGTGCCTTACTTGTCAGCAAGTGAAGGCCGAGCATCAGAGGCCAGCGGGTTTGTTGCAACCCTTGCCTATTGCCGAGTGGAAGTGGGAGCATGTCACTACGGACTTCGTTGTGGGTCTTCCGAGGACTCAGCGGTGTAGTGATGCTATTTGGGTGGTTGTAGACCGGTTGACGAAGTCAGCGCACTTCATTCCCATGCGTGTTAGAGATTCGGTAGATCATCTTGCCGACTTATATATCCGGGACATAGTGAGGTTGCACGGGGTCCCAGTGACGATCGTCTCAGATAGAGATCCTCGTTTCACTGCCAGGTTGTGGCAGAGTTTGCAGAGTGCTTTAGGCACTAAGTTGACCTTAGCACAGGCTTATCATCCTCAGACTGACGGACAGTCCGAGCGTACTATTCAGATCCTTGAGGATATGCTTCGGGGTTGTGTTCTGACTTTAGTGGGTCATGGGAGAGGCACTTGCCATTAGTGGAGTTTGCCTACAACAACAGTTTTCAGTCTAGTATCGGTATGGCACCGTTTGAGGCCTTGTATGGCCGACCGTGTAGATCTCCTGTTTGTTGGGCCGAGGTGGGTGTGTGCACCTCTGTTGGGTCTGGAGTTGGTGAGGGAAACAACGGAGAAGGTTGAGCTTATCCGTAAGAGGCTTGTTACAGCACAGAGTCGTCAGAAATCTTATGCCGACCGTAGGAGGAGACCTTTACTGTTGATTTGAGTGTGGTGATCTTTCTGAAGATATCACCTAGGGGGTTTGATGAGGTTTGGGAAGAGCGGGAAGTTGTCCCCTCGGTTTATTGGGCCTTTTGAGATCCTTGAGAGGATTGGCGAGGCTGCTTATCGTTTAGCTTTGCCACCGCAGTTATCCGGAGTTCATGACGTGTTTCATGTGAGTATGCTTCGGAAGTATGAGCCAGATCCGTCACATGTGTTGGATTGGACTGATTTAGTTGTTGATGAGGATGTCTCGTATGAGGAGAGACCGGTACGGGTTTTGGATAGGCGGGATCAAGTTTTGCGTGGCAAGACCATCCCTTTGGTGAAAGTTTTGTGGAAGCATCACGGAGTGGAGGAGGCCACTTGGGAACGTGAGTTGGAAGTCCGTGAGAAATATCCGGATATGTTTATTGATTTGTAATCTTGTATTTAGATTATATAATATTGTGGAACTTGAGAATTTTATATATGTCTTAAGTTGGAAAACATTGAGAATGTTTTTGGTTTAATGTTAACATCTGGACTTGCCTTTTTATGGAAGTGAAATACAACATTTATATATTGAATGTGTTGTTTATATCATGAACTTGAATAATGATATGTAAATTGTTAACATTGAAGGAATAATGCATAATATTGATGCAAGTTGAATATATGTTGATTTATACATATTGTGAGATGCCTCTTGATAAGAGATGAAGTGACCGGTATTGGGTCAAGCTGTTGTTTATTGTTTTAATGTATCATTGGGAATTGAGAAAAACTTGTTTTTACAGACTCATGCTTAATTTCGGGGACGAAATTCTTTTAAGGGGGGAGGTTATAGCGACCCCGGTCTTTTCCCTTTTGATTATTGTATCCGGACTTATGTTCCGTAGATTCCATTGTTGTATTATTGTTGTTGTTGTCCTTTAATTCTTCAGTTGTGAGTTATAGGATGTTTTGGGCAGGTTGATTACAGGTTGGTTGGGTTTAGAAACCAAGTGTTGATGTCCAGTTTTCTGCTTGGTCGCTCGAGCGAGCTTCTCTTCGCTCGAGCGAGGCTTTTGTTTTTGGTTCGTCGCTCGAGCCAGGATTTCTTCGCTCGAGCGAGCGATTGCGTCTAGTATAGACCTGAGAGCAGTGTTTTCGCTCGAGCGAGCTTTTCTTCGCTCGAGCGAGCGAGGTGTATGTTTTCGAGTTCTTCGCTCGAGCGAGCCTTTCGCTCGAGCGTGCTTCTGGGTTGCAGACCTGAAGCATCGAGTTCTTGGCTCGAGCGAGCTTTTCTTCGCTCGAGAGCGAGTATTTCTTGTGTCTGGTCGCTCGAGCGACCATGTCTTCGCTCGAGCGAGCCTGTCCAGTATATAAACACAGCAGCGGGATTTTAAGCATTTTTTTCATCTTTTTCTGATCCCAAACCCTAGGTCCGTCTTCTCTTCTTCTCTAAACACCTTCTCTCCTAGGATTGATCTAGTTAGGGGTGTTTTTACCCTAGTTGCTTTACAAAAAAGATAGAGGAGAGTGAGGGCTTTCATTTAATCTGAACAAACTTGAATTTGGAGCACTTTGGAATTTGGGCTATCATCTTCGTCTCCTTCTTTTGGGTTCTTTGCTTCGAGGTAGGGATTTCCTACTCCATTTATATGTTTTAATCCTAAGTAGTGGTATTTTGGTATGTGGGGGTAGTTTGGTCATTTTGGGAGAAACCTTAGGGTTTTGTCATAGATTAATTTATATAATTAATTTGAGGGAAGACTGTGATAGTGGGTTAAATTCATGAGACTGGGAAAGTTAATGGTTTAATGATGTATGTGGTAGTTTAAATACTTACCTTTGAGAATATCGAAATTGCATTTATTGTTATAGTTATTTCCTGTTTAGAAATAATTGTTTTGGGCTATCGGTGGAGGATAGGTATTGATTGTTGTAGACCTTGCATGCGGTTTAGGTATAACTGAAATTGAGTCAATTGTTTGACTGTTGAATTAATACAGAACATTCGTGTATTAATTATGTGTTGTATATGGCATGTGTTGATTATGTTGCATATGCATTTGGTTTTGGAGGAGATAGGGGATGAACTCCACGGTTTAGGGGAAGATAGGGGATGGACCTCTAAACCGGACTTGTTGGGAGGAGATAGGGGATGGACTCCAGTAGCATGACTTATGTGTATGCTTATTGATAATAGAAATATTTCTATTTGTTGTTGATATGATACATCACCACCATGTGTATCAGTTGGGAAGTATGGAAGTGAAGTTGATTGAGATTGATATAACACCAGCATGTGTGTTTATTATGTTATAAGAAAGGTTTAGCCTGATTTGTTATCCTTGTTGAGTTGTTTGGCCAGGTTCTGAGCCATGTCTGTGTAAATGGAAAGTAAAAGGTGTTATAGACCATGTGTCATAGACAACGTAGACATTCGTGTCTTGAAATCGTAAATTGATTATCTTGTGTTAACCATGTATCGGGTACTACTGCTTTAGTTAATTCTTATGTTTGGTTTAGTATTTCTCTACTGGGCTGTGGCTCACCCTATATGGGAACTTTATTTTCAGGTTCAGGTGGTTCATTACCTCCAAAGACTTAGCTTGTGAGGATTTGGACTTGAAGATTGTTTTTTTTTTAGTCGTTTTATTTATTATATTATGTAAACATTCAAGCCTAGGGCTTTATTTGTTTTGAGTTAGAACTCATGAAATTGTGTCCAAGTGTTGGCTTGGCAAGATGTAAGCCCGTAGGGCATTTATTTTGATGTTTTATTTCATAATACTCTGATGATTTAAATAATAATGTTTTTCTTTTAATAATGCATGCCTTGTTTTTATGTTTAATGGGTTTAATTTTGAGGGCGTGACACGTCTAACGTTGTTATCTTGGATAAATCACGCCTTAAAATATTCAAAACTGAACCTAATGTTAGAAAATTGAGGAGTTCACAAGCACACAACAATATCAGCCCAATTCATCGGGGAGAAATTTTAGAGTTCACATACTGAAAACTAGGGTCTAATATAGATTATTTGGAACTCATATACATTTAAAAGTTTAAGCCCATAAGTGAAGAGTGCATCTAATGTATATTGAGACCTATTTCTTTTACTCTTTATCCGATATAAGATTCTATCTTCACATATATTCCAACACGTAATTGGTAAATTGGGTAATCCACATCTATTAGTTCCTTCATCTAAAACTTGTAAATAACTCGATGATAAAAAAACAATCAAGAAGTATGATTTCCACAAACTCATCTACATCGAGATTGATAGTTTTTGCGTAGTATTTTCAAGCTCTTTCTTCCACTTTTCTTATGGCCCCAATGTATCTATCCACAGTAGTCTCATTTCTTCGTTCAATAAGCTTTTTCAAATATTGTAATTTGCACTCTTTCTTTGCATTTAGGTGAGCTTTACCATGGTGACAAGGACCAATAGCAAGTATTTTAGGTTCAAAGGCTTTCTCATTTTCCTTATGGATATACAGCACTCAAGGAGTGTAGGAGATATTCAAGCAAGCTTTTCATCAATATAATGGGCGAGATTTTTTTTTAATCGGCAAAAAAAAAAAAAGAAGAAACTTTATTGATGGAATAAACAAGTATGAAGTACAAAAGAAATTACATCAATAAAGAAAAGGGGAGTGCAAAAGCATCAACAATTTGATTTGACATATTTATCTCATGTGAGTAAAATTACTTTTTTTCTTATGAACAAATTTTGAAGAGTAAGTTAGAATGGTACTAGCTTGCCGATGGGCTTGTTTATTTCCACATTCAAGTAATTTATCGAATGTGGAGATTGAGGGAGATAACAAATCTGTCATCCATCTGTGTGTCTCTAAGACAGTTCCTCTATAGGAATGTGAGGGGATCTTTAGTGATATCAAGCGCTTGGCAGAGCAAGGGAGATTTCTCTCAAATGGGTTCCCAGATATGCTAACAAGGTGGCCTAGGTGGCGAAAGCTTTCCTCTATGATTAGCTCCCTCTTGATTGGGTTTCTTATCTCCCTCCTGCTCTTGGTTATTTGGTTGGAGCCTTTTACGCTGTGTTTGGTTGGGGATTTAGGAAGGAATTTAGAAAGAAAAAAAAAGGTAAAGGTAGGTCAAATGTGAGTAAAATATACCTACATTCACTACTACAAAAGTGACTTTTTGCGTCTAATTTTTTGCGATTGACTATTTAACGGTCGCAAAAAATAATATTTGCAGCCACAAAAAAATAAATGAATTGAAATATATTTATTTCAAAACAACATGATTTTCCTTCCTCAATTTATTGTTCCTATTTCTTTTATTTATTTTATATGCCAATGCCCTAGCTCCTTTCACTCTCACGACATTCACAAACTCTCTCTCTCTCTCTCGCTCTCGCTCTCTTGCTCACCATAGTCGCAGCTTCAGTGGTTTGAATCTCTGTCTCTCGGTCTCCCACTTTCTTCATCATGCTCTGTTTCTCTGATCTTCAATTTCATTTTCCGACTTGAAATTCGATTTTCCAAGTTGAATTTTCTCGAGAAAGTTGCAGCCTCTGCGAGATTTGATCGATGATGAAGCAGAAAATTGTTGAGTGAAATTAGGTTAATTGTTTAATCGAGCAAAGAGAAAAAAACAGAGATGAGAAGCGTGAACAACAACGCTCTAGATACGATAAGCGTTGCTGCGACTGCGATTGCTTCAGCTGGGACTCAAGCTTCGGTTTAGGTAAACAATTTGATTCGAATTTTAACTATAATTTATGTTGCTTGTTGTGGTTGATGATTTGATTATCTCAATTAGATACATGAATCTCTCGAGTTTCGATTTCTAATTCTAAGCTCTGTATAATCTGAACATTTAGGTTCAAGATCGGTTAATTATCTATGTTACGTTGATCATTTCACTTTGTTTGATGTAGTTTTTGGAAATTATATTTGTTTAATGCTTTTTAATTGTTTTTTTTTTTTTTTTTTTTTTGTTGCAAGTCATCCTAATCATCTTGAAATTAGAAAGCAAAGATGATGCTGAGGGTAAAAACCTGAGATGTACCCTACAAAATAGATATACATATCACTTTGTTAATGTTATTTTTTTTTAAGTGCTTGAATGAACAAGCACTGATTATCTCTTTTGAGAATACGTGAGGTCTTTCGTTCATCCCATTTGCTGTCTATTTTGCACTTCTTATTGCATTTCCTTAATAATCATCAAATAATATATATCTTTGCTAATAAGCTTTAACATAAGTAGTCACAAAACAAATGTTCATGTATTTCTTGTCGTGTTATATCCTGTTTGTGTTCAGTAATTCATGAACCACTTCTTCTCAATGGATGGCTGTTCAACACAACAAATGCGTAACATCACTTGAATAGTTTGTCTTGCTCTTTACAGAGTTGGTACATGGCACTTTATTAACTACCAGTTTAGTGCATTTGCTACAGCCTCAAAATAAAATGTTGTGCATATTGCTTATAAGTAAATTGTGTTTGTCCTATTTTTCACTTTCCTCTTGGATTTTTTTTTATTTTTTTTTATTTTTGGGAAATTGTTGTTTGCTTGATTTAGGATAATGCCATCTGTTTTTATAGTGTCATTTTTAACAAGAATAGCTTTGTTTTGTGTAGATTCGTATGTTGGATTTAGTGCTTAAGGCATCACCTGAAGATTCTAAGGAGCCTCAAACCGCTCGCATCCTTCTATACAAGTTATTCTATGATCAAACTGATCAAGGAATGACTCAGTTCCTTTTGAACCAGATCAAATCATTTGATACTCATAAACAAGCCAAAAGGTTTTGTTCTTGCACTTCAGCACCTTAAAAATGTTTATTCTCAATTTGTGATTATGAATTTTGTGTCAAGTAAGTTACTTGCACCTATGGAACTTCATATAATAGAACTCGTGGCTTTGCTTTGGAGGTGATTTATATTGTTGTTATCTCTTTTGAAGTTGATAATGTTAATGTTGGCCTAAATTAAAAGTTCTCTATTTTTATCTTTGTTGATCCTTGAACATGGTGCTGGATATAGCTTAGTTTGCTCGACATATTGCTTCCCTCCAAATTGTTCATTGGTCTCTTCTCATTGGTGCTAAATTAAAATCTTACAAATATTGTTATGATGAGTTTTTGTTTTTGTTTTTTTTTTGTTTTTGTTTTTGTTTTTGTTTTTTTTTTTTTTTTTCTATAGCTTGTTTGAGTGATAAATAATTTCTTGGATTAATGTTGTCAAACTTACTTGACACAAAGTGTAGAAGAAGTGTTAATGTCGTCAAACTTCCATGAGGCAGTTGAAAAACTTCCGTGCTTAAGTCTTGCCTAATATGCAGTCAAACTTAATTGAGAATGAAAATGAATTAAGATCAGACAAATAAGCATTCTTGTCCATTGATCTACTCAATAAATATCATATTTTATTATGACCTCTTTTCTTTTCATTTTTTTATTTTCTATGAAAGATACATTGGTCTCAATGATGGGTGAAGCATAACTTTAGTTGTACCTAAGAAATTTAAAAAATAAAAAATAAAGAGGGTGAAATCATGTGCTGACAATTAACATTTAAATATATATATATATATATATATTTCCTGAAAATTTGCGTGGCAAAATTGAAAGATTGTGGTACATAACAATTTATATCCAATTTATTTGGAGTTTTGCTGAAAGGGGAAAAAAATAAAACTAAAATAGTTTCGTCTCTTACCCTCTATGATTGACATTTGAGTGACAAATCCTATATATTTTCCAATGTGTATGTCAGTTTTATCTGCTGTGGAGGTATTAAAGAAGCAACATCCTCCATGACAGAAGGTATGAAGCAAAGATAAGGCTTTCCCCATGACATGAGTTTAAGATGCTAGTGCTATAGTAGTTGTTGGCCCAAACGAATTGAGTTGGGTCGTTTTTAAGTAAGCCTGTTTTGAGTGTGGTGGACTAGGGTTGTTTTTGTTTGCAGATACGATTGTTGGGATATCGATTGGGATCCTAGTATGCCTATTCATGGTTCAAAGATTTGGAACAGACAAAGTTGGGTACAGCTTCGCCCCAATAATATGTGTTTGGTTCCTATATGTGTTTGCGGATGTTGGTCATTTCTCTGTTAGTTCAATACAAATAAGTATGTGCGTTGTGACTTATCCAGCACTCATACTAGCTACATACACCGGACAAGCCTTTTTCCTTAGGAAGCAATCAGTACGACTACGTTTAGATGCCTTTTTCAAGTCCATACCAGGTAGCTGCTTAATTTTCTTCTTCATCATACTTTTTGTTTTATTCAATTAGATTTTTCTAGCTATTTCATTCATTCAATTAGTAGATTTATTTATGCAATATCAAATTGTTGGTGCAGGTCCTATGTATTGGCCAATGTTTGTGGTGGCTGTTTTGGCAGCAATCATAGCAAGTCAAGCCATGATTTCGGGAACTTTCTCAATTGTCCAACAATCCCTTTCACTAGGCTGCTTCCCTCGGGTTAAAATCATTCACACATCGGCCACCTTTGAAAGACAAGTTTACGTACCCGAAATCAATTATCTCCTTATGCTGGCTTGTGTTGTCGTCACTGCTGTAATCAGAACTACTGCCAAGATCGGAAATGCATACAGTAACTAATATACATATTAATTAATATTTCTATTCTATCATCCCTTTTTTCAATTGGGATGATTTTTATTTATTTATTTTTTATACATACGGTCACTGCGGTTGGTTGTTCGGTTTCTACTGCTGTAGTTTTTGCTCTGACTTTGTTTTATTTGCCCATTGATCCACTAGTAAAGAAGATTATGAGTAGCAAGATGAAAAGAAACCAATAGGTGGTTTAACAAAGCCAATGGCGCCCAACTGCAATGAATAGAGTTGAGGATACCAAGGTTGAGCTGCTTACAAGGAAGGAACATCGTATGGCAACCATTGCTAAAGGTTCTGCAAATTCTGATAGCAATTTGGTTGAGTGGATCATCAATCTTGTAAGTACCTCTTTTAGTCTGCAAGATGTAGTTGATGACACTCTGATCGGGTTGGGATTCGATGGTGAGATCTTTGAGTTCATGAATATTGCATGCAAATGCATTCAGTCGGTGCCAGAGCAGAAGCCAACAATGCTGGAAGTGTACCAAGCAATGAGGGCCACTGGGGAGAAACATGGCCTTGTGGACGATTCTGAAATGTGGAAAGAAACAGAAATTGCTACTGCCAGTGCAAGCGAGGGAGATGTTGAAATAATAGGGTAGACAAAATAGGCTGGACATGCCAAATTCGATGGGAAACATTGTGTTGATTTACTTAATTTTTAATGCAATATTATCATCATTATTAGGAGCACAACTTATAATAAGTTGCTGGAGTTGGTGACACGTATGGAAGTTTATATTTTATGCACATTTTTTTTTTTTTTTTGAAGAAAGATAATTTTGTTGAGGGAAGTGATGGAAAATAATACATGAGTATTAGAATTGTTACAAATATCACTTTACATTTATTGTATATAATATTTGAATATATATATGAGAATATAGATTGTTAAAATATTGTAGGTTTTTTTTTTTTAAAGTTTTTTGCAACGATAACAAGATAGTCGCTAATACATTGTAGGTATTTTTAAAAAAATTTTGCGACGGCAAAACATTGGTCGCCATAAGTAGATTAGGCGGTCGCAAATAGTTTGCAACTGTAGTTTTGCGGTCGCAAAAAGTATTTGTCACCCCCACATTCGCGACCCTCATTTGCCGTCGCATGGGCCGTCGCAAAAGGTCTTTTGCGACTATTTTTTTATTATTTGCGACGGCTTGTAGCGGTCGCAAAAAGTATTTTTTTTTAGTAGTGATTTCACTTAGTTTCACACACTTTTTCACTTTCCCTTTCCAAATCCCTTCCCAAATTTCTCAACCAAATACAGCGTTAGTGTTTGGATTTTTGCTGTTTGTTCAATTGTTTCTGTGTTAAAAAAAATAAAAATAAAAAATAAAAAAAAAGAAGTTAGAATGGTACTAAAATTCTCAAGGGAAAAAAATAGATATAATTCATAAGAAAATGATAATTAAGTTCATTTTTTAAATCTATTTTATAGATTCAATGATGTGTCAATAAGATGATTAGAGGATAAATGAGAGAAAGACTTGACTTAGATATTTTAATAAAATGGCACATCATTAAATTTAAAACGTATATCTAATTTTTGAACCTAAATAACAATAGGCTAGTTCATAGCAAATGTTGTTTGTCTATTATGTTCTTTGTTGGGTCCATCTAGACCCACTTTGGTGCTTCAAAGTCAATGAGTAAATTATCATATGTTAAAAAAGATTCTATCACTATATTGAAACATAGAATTTTTTCTGTGTCCTGTGTTCAAATAGAATTTTCTCTATCACTGTGTTGAAACACAAGTTTTCACAATGTCTTGTGTTTGAAACATAATTTCTTCTATGTTTCTGTATTATTATTATTTTTTTTGTGTGTTCAAACACATAATTTTCTCTATCATTGTGTTTTTTCTATTTCTATATTAAATACAATTTTTTTTTTTCTGTTTGAACATAGATTAAATTTCATTATTTGAATTGAAATTTTCTTTAAATTGAGATATTTTTCATATTAGAAATTAGTATTGCATTGGTGATCTCGTTAAAATTCATTTTTGACACTTTTTTATTATAGATTTTTCCTCTTAAACTAACACATATATTTCGCTTGTTCTTAAGCCAATAAAAATTTATTAAGGAGCTTAATAAATAATAAAAAAAAGTGTAAGAATCGCAACTCAGTTTTAATAAATTTTCTATAGCATCTCTCTAAAAAAATAATATTTGCCTAATGTCCAGTAAAAAAAAAAAATTAGGATTTAGTCCCTAAAGTATGCACTGTTTTTCATTTTAATCCCTTAAGTTTCAATTTTGTCCTTTTGGTCATCAAAATTGTCAATTTAAGTCAATTTGCCCTAAATCTAACGTCCGTGTACATTGATAACATAAATATGTACAAAACACAATTTTAGTTCCTAAAGTATGCATTTTAGTCTCTCAAATTTTAAATTTTGTCATTTGATCCTCAAAATTGTCAATTTGGTCATAACTCAAATTAGTTACTCGAGGAGCAAAGTGACGAAATTTAAAACTTGAGAGACTAAAATGACAAGAAAAAACATACTTTAAGAACCAATATTGTCTTTTATCCAAGGATACATTTTTTTTCCATTATTAATGTAAACGGACGTTAGAGATGTGCTAGATTGACTCAAATTGACAACTTTAGGAACCAAAATGACAAAATTAAAACTTGAAGAACTAAAAAACAAAGAATGCATATTTTAAAGATTAAAACTATCTTTTACTCAACAAATTATAGGACAAAAAAGAAATCCTCATTGTCAAAGGCGGAAAAGATATTTCTTTGACCCAATAGTAAAAGTTGATAATATATAAAAAAAATAAAATAAAATAAAAAACTTATTGATGATGAAATTCACAAACTCTTCATTGATTATTAACTCTGGTTACATCAATATATATATATATTGAATACATGTGATACACTATACTATATCTATATCATATTCCATACAATCCTCTAACCACCTAAGCATCTAACAACCTACCAGTCTTTCTAACTGAATCTTAACATGGTATAGGCTCCTCTGTGATGTAGCTCCTCATTCCTTTTGGTGTAGCTGATACATATACCTTATCATCCCGCCTAAAGCACATGGGAGCTGGAGAAACTATGAGCTTGCGAGTAAGCTTCTCTACACCAAAAGGAATTATGAGCTGCATCACAGAGGAGCTGTCACGACCCAACCCCTACCCCAAGGGATTAGCGAGATGACTGACCAATAATGTGAGATTACTGAAGGCCTACTTAAACAGAAGCATAATTATAATCATATTAAAATATAACGTCCATTGAGCTATGCAGACTTATATGAAACAAAAGAAATTTCCATATTTATTAACATAAATAACACCACACTAATTTACATACAAAACAAAGTCATAAGATAAGGGTTAAACCCTACAAAAGTAGCATTTTCATCTCTCATTAGAACTCACTTAATTACATAATAAAAGGGTTAACTCCATGAACACAAGAAGCCTTGACACTTGACATTTTCCGAACCCTGACGTGAGGCACAAAGGTTGGCTTTACAAGACGGAGTCCAGACAGACGCCACTAAGCTTGGTCTCGCACCTGATCACCTACATACATATATATAAAAGGTGAGTTGGAACCCAGTGAATAACAACAACGTAAATGGGTAATGAATGATGTATTGAAGTATATATTCCCGAATCAAAGTTTCATATCATAATAGAATGATACTTATACTTGTAACAAACATACGTGGTACATCCATTAGCAAAACAGAGCAAATGGTCATATAAGACTAGAACAAATAAGATAGATGATTTTGCATAATCAGAACAAATAATCATTAAGGTTAGACATATGGTTCCTAGAGTTGGAACCAACAGAGATCTCTGATAACAGATACATATGCTAAGGGATGCCACAAATACATTTCAGAAAAAGACAATCATTCATTCATTTACATAAACTATCAGTTTAGAAACATAGCATAACTTGTAATTCAGAAAATACATTTAATTAAACATAACTTTACAGAGTTGTTACTCACAGATCGCTCCTTAAAAAAATTGCTGAGATGTAGCGTATAATCTACACAAACATATAATAGAGCATATATTGAAACACTTGTTTCCAAGCAATGTTCTAATTAATGCAATCCTCCTTTAATGTGTTTCTAACTCAATCTCTGATTAAGAATGCCTATACAATGCCCAAAGATGTCTATGAGAGCACGAGTGTGATAACCCTGTTCAGTATTATGCTAATTGATCTTAATTATGATTGTGATTATGTGTTTAATATGATTTTGAGTGTCATTTATATGATTATATGTGGTTTTGAATTTCTATCTGTTCACCGTAGGAAAATCTGTTCAACTTACTGCTATAAACTGAAAATTGAAGGCCTTATCGGCCACCGAAACCGAAACTGACTACGCCATTGTGCTTAGCGTAATTTTTAGAGTCTACGGTAAAATTTAATTAGAAATTGATTTGGATCAAAATAATTATATTAAACTGATTGAATTTGGTACAATTAATTAGCCTTAATAAAGTCTAATTAGATGAGCTTATAAATAGGCCCATATACACTTAACTCACCATATTTTGAGCTCAAGATCTGAAAATCACACTCTAGAGAGAGAGAGAGGGCCGGTTCTAGAGAGAGGAAGAGGGAGAATTGTGCATTTTGGCTCAAAGTTTGTGAATTTGGAGGCTACACTCAAGATTTAACTACATTTGTGAAGATTTGAGTCCCTAGGTGAGTAAATTCATGAGTTAAGTTTGTGATTTTGTGAATTCAAAGTTAGATTGTGATCAAGAATGTGAATTGTGTTGATTATGATGAAATTAAAGTTTATATGCACATACATGCATAGAATTGCCATGAATTTGCATGATCAAGCATGTAACAAGTTGAATATGAGAAATTGAGTGTTGAGTCATACATGCAAGCATGGTTTTGTTGAGTTTCATGAGAATAAGCATCACTTATGTCATTTGAAATGGTACTGGGGTCTATATTACACATGCATGAATGATTCATAAAGATATGGAGTTTGTATGAAGTTAGGATGCATGAGTTATGACCATGTCAAGAGGAATGTTAAAAGATTTGAGAATTAAATCATGATTTTGGAAAATTGGCCTCATATTGCTTATATCCTTATGATATATATTGTGTTCCCACGTTTTTGAACCAAGAACATGAGTTTTGGACCATTGAATGTCGAGTTTGAGCTTCAAGAACCATCCTGGAAATTCCAGAATTTGGCATGTCCGCTCGAGCGGGGAAAGCGCCGCTCGAGCGTGAAATGTTAGTTCCCAGAACTTTTTCAGACATTGGTGTCCGTTCAAGCGGGGAGAGTCACGCTCGAGCGTCAGTCACATGTTTCGACTCTCAGCTCGAGTGTCCGAAGTCACGCTCGAGCGTAAATATGAGGTAACCAGTACTTTTGCAGACCATGAGGGTCCACTCGAGCGGCTAAAGCCACGCTCGAGCAGGGAGCCCTGTTTCAGAAATTTTGTAAAGATGTTTTTATGTTTTGTTTTCCGTTCTCTTTCATTTCTAAGCACTCTTAGGCATACATTGGACATTATAAATGGATGTAAAAGATAAGAAATGGGGGACTAAGAAGAATATGTGAATTAAGAACGGATTGAATCGTCTGTGACCCATATGTGTTATGTAATGTGTAGGGTCGAACTCAAGGGCAAATCCACCAGCAGAACACTGTGAGTAATATCTTAGTAAAGATATTTGAAGTATGTCATTTGTCCAATTATTTACTCTTATTTGAGTTTCATAAGCTTGTTGATTTGACAGGGGGACATTATTTGTTATGCCATAGGATTGGGCCAAAGGCCGTCTGATACGAACGAATGGGCCAAAGGCCGTTTGACATGAATGATTGGGCCAAAGGCCGTCGGATATGAATGATTGGGCCAAAGGCATGAAAGATTTGGCCAAAGGCCGTCGGACATGAATGATTGGGCCAAAGGTCGTCGGATGCGAATGAGTTGGGCCCGAGGCCATCTGATACATCTGGATCTATAGTCGTTTGATGCACTAGATAGAAACATGAATTGGGTCTAAGGCCGTCTGATGTATCTGTTTCAAATTTCGTTCATGTATCTTCTTTATTTGATATTATTCATTGGGCTTTCGCTCACTCTCATTCATGTGTCTCTAGGTGAGCCAAGAGGTGTCCAAACCCAACCTCAGTGAAGTATGTGAGAAACAGTCGAAATTTTGTAAAGTCAGCCCAAACGTCTCACGCACGAGACTTGTTTTTGCCCTTTTGTTCTTCTGTTATAATTTTGCTATGATTAGCGAAAATGTTGGATCACTTTTGTATATAAGCTTTGGGTTTGACTAAGACTTGAATGATCCTATATGTATGGAACCTTAAGTTATTTTCTTTTTGGTGTGGGTTATTAATGAATACTTTTGGAATGTTTTTGCTATACCATGTAAGCACAGCTCCATGGACAATTTTTAAGTTGGCTTCCGTTTTGGCCCCTTAACTCTGTTCAAATATGTTTTATTTGATTTGAGGCCGTGGGTAATCTCTTGATTACTGGCCGGTTATGACCTTAATCCATAGGGGCGGGTTCGGGTCATGACAACGAGGATAAGAACTTGCATATGGGAGTGTATTTCCAAAATACTGAAAACAGGGTGGTTCGCTCGAGTGCACCTTTGGTCGCTTGAGGGATATGGCCTGACTGCAAAAGTACTAGATGGTGTCAAAGTAGGCTTGAGCCATGACTTAGACGCTCGAGCCAAGTGCAATGCAAAGTTAAGTTCGCTCGAGTGCACACATGGTTGCTGTAGACACCCCATTTTTGACCGACCTTAAGACTCAGACGTCACCGATTGAGCGCTTGGTGATATTGCATATTGTGCTCGTTCTGAGGTT
>JAPPVO010002450.1:0-21928 GCA_030407325.1 Camellia japonica
TTGCGCTATTTGGGCGTCGCACGGTTTTGTTTAGTTCACACTCGCGTTGTTTTGCACGTCGCACTGTTTTGTGTAGTTCACACTCACGCTATGTTGCGCGTCGCACTGTTTTGTGCAGTTTATCACTCGCGCTATTTTGCAGTTCGCACAGTTTGGTGCAGTTGACACTCGCGCCGTCTTTTGCGCGTTGCACTGTTTTGTGCAGTTCACCCTCGCGCTTTTTGCGCGTCGCACTGTTTTGTGCAGTTTATCACTCCGCTATTTTGCGCTTCGCACTGTTTTGTGCAGTGTATTACCCGCGCTATTTTGCGCGTCGCACTGTTTTGTGCGGTTTATCACTCGCGCTATTTTGTGCGTCACACTGTTTTGTGAAGTTCCCACTCTCACTATTTTGCGCGTCGCACTGTTTTGTGCAGTTTATCACTCGCGCTATTTTGCGCTTTGCACTAT
This sequence comes from Camellia japonica, assembly GCA_030407325.1. Classification (NCBI taxonomy): domain Eukaryota; kingdom Viridiplantae; phylum Streptophyta; class Magnoliopsida; order Ericales; family Theaceae; genus Camellia; species Camellia japonica. Next base: position 451 of record JAPPVO010002450.1, read on the forward strand.
TTTGTGAAGTTCACAGTCGCGCTATTTTGCGCGTCGCACAGTTTTGTGCTTTTTATCACTCACGCTCTTTTGCGCGTCGCACTGTTTTGTGCAATTTATCACTCGCGCCATTTTGCGCGTCGCACTGTTTTGTGCAGTTGACACTCGTGCTATTTTGCGCGTCGCACTGTTTTATGCAGTACACGCTCCCATTATTTTACGCGTCGCACTGTTTTGTACAGTTTACACTCGCGCTATTTTGCGCGTCGCACTATTTTGTACAGTTCACGCTCACATTAGTTTACGCGTCGCACTGTTTTGTGCAGTTTATCACTCGCGCTATTTTGCACTTCGCACTGTTTTCTGCCGTTCTCACTCGCGCTATTTTACGTGTCGCACTCTTCTGTGCAGTTTATCACTCGCGCTATTTTGCGCGTCGCACTGTTTTGTGCAGTAGACACTCGCGCTATTTTGCGCGTCGCACTGTTTTGTGCAGCGCTATTTTACGCGTCGCACTGTTTTGTGCAGTTCACACTCCCGCTATTTTGCGCGTCGCACTGTTTTGTGCAGTTCACACTCCCGCTATTTTGCGCGTCGCACTGTTTTGTGCAGTTTATCACTTACGCTATCTTACGCTTCGCACTGTTTGGTGCAGTTGACACTCGCGCTATTTTGCGCGCCGCACTATTTTGTGCAATTTATCACTCCCGCTATTTTGCGAATCGCACTGTTTTGTGCAGTTTATCACTCGCGCTATTTTGGGCGTCGCACTGTTCAGTGTAGTTCATTACTCGAGCTATTTTGTGCTTCGCACCATTTTGTGCAGTTTATCACTCGCGCTATTTTGCGCGTCGCACTGTTTTGTGCAGTTTATCACTCGCGCTATTGACACTCGCGCAATTTTGCGCGTCGCACTATTTTGTGTAGTTCACACACGCGCTATTTTGCGCACCGCACTCTTTTGTGCAGTTTATCACTCGCGCTATTTTGCGCGTCGCACTGTTTTGTGCAGTTTATAACTCGTGCTATTTTGCGCATAGCACTGTTTTGTGCAGTTTCTTACTCGCGCTATTTTGCGCGTCGCACTATTTTGTGAAGTTCACACTGGCGCAATTTTGCGCGTCACAATGTTTTGTGCAGTTCACACTCGCACTATTTTGCGCGTCCCACTGTTTTGTGCCGTTTATCACTCGCGCTATTTTGCGCTTCGCATTGTTTTGTGTAGTTCACACTCGCGCTATTTGTCGCGTCGCACTGTATTGTGCAGTTTATCACTCCCTTATTTTGCGCGTCGCACTGTTTTGTGCAGTTGAAAGTCGCGCTATTTTGCGGGTCGTACTATTTTGTGCAGTTTATCACTCGCGCTATTTTGCGCGTCACACTATTTTGTCAAGTTGACACTCGCGCTATTTTGCACGTCGCATTGTTTTGTGCAGTTTATCACTAGCGCTATTTTGCGCGTCGCACAGTTTTGTGCAGTTTAGCACTCACGCTATTTTGCGCGTCGCACGGTTTTGTGCAGTTCATTACCCGGGCTATTTTGCGCGTCGTACTGTTTTGTGCAGTTGACACTCGCGCTATTTTGGGCGTCGCACTGTTTTGTTTAGTTCACACTCACGTTGTTTTGCACGTCGCACTGTTTTGTGCAGTTCACACTCACGCTATGTTGCGCATCGCACTGTTTTGTGCAGTTTATCACTCGCGCTATTTTGCAGTTCGCACAGTTTGGTGCAGTTGACACTCGCGCTCTTTTGCGCGTCGCACTGTTTTGTGCAGTTCACCCTCGCGCTATTTTGCGCGTCGCACTGTTTTGTGCAGTTTATCACTCGCGCTATTTTGCGCTTCGCACTGTTTTGTGCAGTGTATTACCCGTGCTATTTTGCGCGTCGCACTGTTTTGTGCGGTTTATCACTCGCACTATTTTGTGCGTCACACTGTTTTGTGAAGTTCCCACTCTCACTATTTTGCGCGTCGCACTATTTTGTGCAGTTTATCACTCGCGCTATTCTGCGCTTTGCACTATTTTGTGAAGTTCATAGTCACGCTATTTTGCGCGTCGCACTGTTTTGTGCTTTTTATCACTTACGCTCTTTTGCGCGTCGCACTGTTTTGTGCAATTTATCACTCGCGCTATTTTGCGCGTTGCACTGTTTTGTGCAGTTCACACTCGCGCTATTTTGCGCGTCGCACTGTTTTGTTCAGTTTATCACTCGCGCTATTTTTCGCGTCGCACTGCTTTGTGCGGTTTATCATTCGCGCTATTTTGCGCGTCGCACTGTTTTGTGTACTTTATCACCTGCGCTCTTTTGCGGTCGCACTGTTTTGTGCAGTTTATCACTCGCGCTATTTTGCACCTTCGCACTATTTTGTGCAGTTCACACTCGCGTTATTTTGCGCGTTGCACTGTTTTGTGCAGTTGAAAGTCGCGCTATTTTGCGGGTCGTACTATTTTGTGCAGTTTATCACTCGCGCTATTTTGTGCGTCACGCTATTTTGTGCGTCACGCTATTTTGTGCAGTTTATCACTAGTGCTATTTTGGGCGTCGCACTGTTTTCTGTCGTTTATCACCCACGCTATTTTGCGCGTCGCACGGTTTTGTGCTGTTTATCACTCGGGCTATTTTTGCGCGTTGCACTGCTATGTGCAGTTGACACTCGCGCTATTTTGGGCGTCGCACTGTTTTGTTTCGTTCACACTCGCGTTATTTTACGTGTCGCACTGTTTTGTGCAGTTCACACTCACGCTATCTTGCGCGTCACTCTGTTTTGTCCAGTTTATCACCCGTGCTATTTTGCACTTTGCACTGTTTGGTGCAGTTGACACTCGCGCTATTTTGCGCGTCGCACTGTTTTGTGCAGTTCACACTCGCTCTATTTTGCTCGTCGCACTATTTTGTGCAGTTTATCACTCACGCTATTTTACGCTGCGCACTGTTTGGTGCAGTTGACACCAGCGCTATTTGGCGCGCCGCACTATTTTGTGCAGTTTATCACTCGCGCTATTTTGCGCGTCGCATTGTTTTGTGCAGTTTATCACTCGCGCTATTTTGGGCGTCGCACCGTTCTGTGTAGTTTATTACTCGCGCTATTTTGCGCTTCGCACTGTTTTGTGCAGTTCACACTCGCGCAATTTTGCACGTCCCACTGTTTTGTGCAGTTTATCACTCGCGCTATTTTGGGCGTCGCACCGTTCCGTGTAGTTTATTACTCGCGCTATTTTGCGCTTCGCACTGTTTTGTGCAGTTCACACTCTCGCAATTTTGCGCGTCGCACTGTTTTGTGCAATTTATCACTCGCGCTATTTTGCGCTTCGCACTGTTTTGTTCAGTTGACGCTCGCGCTATTTTGCGCGCCGCACTTTTTTGTGCAGTTCACCCTCAGGCTATTTTGCGCGTCGCATTGTTTTGTGCAGTTTATCACTCGCGCTATTTTGTGCATCGCACTGTTCGGTGCAGTTGACAGTCGCGTTATTTTGCGCGTCGCACTATTTTCTGCAGTTCACACTCGCCCTATTTTGCGCGTCGCACTGTTTTGTGTAGTTTATCACTCGTGCTATTTTGCTCTTCGCACTCGTGCTATTTTGCACTTCGCGTTATTTTGCGCATCGCATTGTTTTTTGCAGTTTATCACTCGCGCTATTTTGCGCGTCACACGGTTTTGTGTAGTTCACAATCGCGCTATTTTCCGCGTCGCACTGTTTTGTGCAGTTTAGCACGAGCGCTATTTTGCGCTTCGCACTGTTTTGTGCAGTTCACACTCGCGCTATTTTGCGCGTCGCACTGTTTTGTGCAATTCACACTCGCGCTATTTTGCGCGTCGCACTGTTTTGTGCCTTTCACACTCGCGCTATTTTGCTCGTCGCACTGTTTTGTGCCTTTCACACTCGCGCTATTTTGCGCATCGCACTATTTTGTACAGTTTATCACTCGCACTATTTTGCACGTCGCACTGTTTTGTGCAGTTCACACTCGTGCTATTTTGCGCGTCACACTATTTTTTGCAGTTTATCACTCGCGCTATTTTGCGCGTCACACTGTTTTGTGTAGTTTATTACTCGCGCTATTTTGCGCTTCGCACTGTTTTGTGCCGTTTATCACTCGCGCTGTTTTGCACGTCGCACTGTTTTGTGCAGTTTATCACTCGCGCTCTTTTGCGCGTCGCACTGTTTTGTGCAGTTTATCACTCGCGCTATTTTGCGCATCGCACTGTTTTGTGCAGTTGACACTCTCGCTATTTTGCGCGTCGCACTGTTTTGTGCAGTTCACAATCGCGCTATTTTGCGCGTCGCACTATTTTGTGCAGTTTATCACTCGCGCTATTTTGCACTTCGCACTGTTTTCTGCAGTTCTCACTCGCGCTATTTTGCGCGTCGCACTCTTCTGTGCAGTTTATCACTCCCGCTATTTTGCGCGTCGCACTGTTTTGTGCAGTTGACACTCGCGCTATTTTGCGCGTCGCACTGTTTTGTGCAGTTCACTCTCGCGCTATTTTTCTCGTCGCACTGTTTTGTGCAGTTTATCACTCACGCTATTTTACGCTTCGCACTGTTTGGTGCAGTTGACACTCGCGCTATTTTGCGCACCGCACTATTTTGTGCAGTTTATCACTCGTGCTATTTTGCGCGTCGCATTGTTGTCTGCAGTTTATCACTCGCGCTATTTTGGGCGTCGCACAGTTCTGTGTAGTTTATTATTCGCGCTATTTTGCGCTTCGCACTGTTTTGTGCAGTTCACACTCGCGCTATTTTGCGCGTCGCACTGTTTTGTGCAGTTTATCACTCGCGCTAATGACACTCGCGCAATTTTGCGCGTCACACTGTTTTGTGCAGTTCACACTCGCGCTATTTTGCGCACCACACTCTTTTGTGTTGTTTATCACTCGCGCTATTTTGCGCGTCGCACCGTTTTTTGCAGTTTATCACTCGCGCTATTTTGCGCGTAGCACGGTTTTGTGCAGTTTATTACTCGCGCTATTTTGCGCGTCGCACTGTTTTGTGCAGTTCACACTCGGGATATTTTGCGCGTCGCACTGTTTTGTGCGGTTCACACTCGCCTTATTTTGCGCGTCCCACTGTTTTGTGCAGTTTATCACTCACGCTATTTTGCGCTTCGCACAGTTTTGTGCAGTTCACACTCGTGCTATTTGTAGCGTCGCACTGTTTTCTGCAGTTGAAAGTCGCGCTATTTTGCGGGTCGTACTATTTTGTGCAGTTTATCACTGGCGCTATTTTGCGCGTTAAACTATTTTGTACAGTTGACACTCGCGCTATTTTGCACGTCGCATTGTTTTGTGCAGTTTATCACCAGCGCTGTTTTGCGCATCGCACTATTTTGTGCAGTTTATCACTCGCGCTATTGACACTCGTGCAATTTTGCGCGTCACACTGTTTTGTGCAGTTCACACTCGCGCTATTTTGCGCACCGCACTCTTTTGTGCAGTTTATCACTCGCGCAATCTTGCGCGTCGCACTGTTTTGTGCTGTTTATAACTCGCGCTATTTTGTGCGTAGCACGGCTTTGTGCAGTTTATTACTCGCGCTATTTTGCGCGTCGCACTATTTTGTGCAGTTCACACTCGCGCTATTTTGCGCGTCGCACTGTTTTGTGCAGTTCACACTCGCCCTGTTTTGCGCGTCCCACTGTTTTGTGCAGTTTATCACTCGCGCTATTTTGTGCTTCGCACAGTTTTGTGCAGTTCACACTCGTGCTATTTGTAGCGTCGCACTGTTTTCTGCAGTTGAAAGTCGCGCTATTTTGCGGGTCGTACTATTTTGTGCATTTTATCACTGGCGCTATTTTGCGCGTTAAACTATTTTGTACAGTTGACACTCGCGCTATTTTGCACGTCGCATTGTTTTGTGCAGTTTATCACTAGCGCTGTTTTGCGCGTCGCACTATTTTGTGCAGTTTATCACTCACGCTATTTTGCGCATCGCACGGTTTTTTGTGCAGTTTATCACTCGGGCTATTTTGCGCGTCGCAATGTTTTGTACAGTTGACACTCGCGCTATTTTGGGTGTCGCACTATTTTGCTTAGTTCACACTCGTGTTATTTTGCGCGTCGCACTGTTTTGTGCAGTTCACACTCACGCTATTTTGCGCGTCGCACTGTTTTGTGCAGTTTATGACTCGCGCTACTTTGCACTTCGCACTGTTTGGTGCAGTTGACACTCACGCTATTTTGCGCGTCGCACTGTTTTGTGCAGTTCACACTCGCGCTATTTTGCGCGTCGCACTGTTTTGTACAGTTTATCACTCGCGCTATTTTGCGCTTCGCACTGTTTTCTGCAGTTTATTACCCACGCTATTTTGCGCGTCGCACTGTTTTGTGTGGTTTATCACTCGCGCTATTTTGCGCGTCACACTGTTTTGTGAAGTTCCCACTCGCACGATTTTACGCGTCGCACTGTTTTGTGCAGTTTATCACTCGCGCTATTTTGCGCTTCGCACTGTTTTGGTGAAGTTCACAGTCGCGCTATTTTGCGCGTCGCACTGTTTTGTGCAGTTCACACTCGCGCTATTTTACGCGACGCACTGTTTTGTGCGGTTTATCACTCACGCTCTTTTGCGCGTCGCACTGTTTTGTGCAATTTATCACTCGCGCTATTTTGCGCGTCGCACTGTTTTGTGCAGTTCACAATCGCGCTATTTTGCGCGTCGCACTGTTTTGTGCAATTTATCACTCACGCTATTTTGCGCATCGCACTGTTTTGTGTGGTTTATCACTCGCGCTCTTTTGCGGTCGCACTGTTTTGTGCAGTTTATCACTTGCACTATTTTGCGCTTCGTACTGTTTTGGGCAGTTCACACTCGCGCTATATTGTGCGTCGCACTGTTTTGTGCAGTTTATCACTAGCGCTATTTTGGGCGTCGCACTGTTTTCTGCAGTTTATCACTCACGCTATTTTGCGCGTCGCACGGTTTTGTGCTGTTTATCACTCGGGCTATTTTTGCGCGTCGCACTGTTTTGTGCAGTTGACACTCGCGCTATTTTGGCGTCGCACTGTTTTGTTTAGTTCACACTCGCGTTATTTTACGCATCGCACTGTTTTGTGCAGTTTATCACTCGCGTCATTTTGCACTTCGCACTGTTTGGTGCAGTTGACACTCGCGCTATTTTGCGCGCCGCACTGTTTTGTGCAGTTCACACTCACGCTATTTTGCGCGTCGCACTGTTTTGTGCAGTTTATCACTCGCGCTATTTTGCGCTTCGCACTGTTTTGTGCAGTTTATTACCCGCGCTATTTTGCGCGTCGCACTGTTTTGTGCGGTTTATCACTTGTGCTATTTTGCGCGTCCCACAGTTTTGTGAAGTTCCCACTCGCGCTATTTTGCGCGTCGCACTGTTTTGTGCAGTTTATCACTCGCGCTATTTTGCGCTGCGCACTGTTTTGTGAAGTTCACAGTCGCGCTATTTTGCGCGTCACACTATTTTGTGCAGTTCACACTCGCGCTATTTTGCGCGTCGCACTGTTTAGTGCGGTTTATCACTCGCGCTCTTTTGCCAGTCGCACTGATTTGTGCAATTTATCACTCGCACTATTTTGCGCGTCGCACTGTTTTGTGCAATTTATCACTCGCGCTATTTTGCTCGTCGCACTGTTTTGTGCAGTTCACACTCGCCCTATTTTGTGTGTCGCACTGTTTTGTGCAGTTTATTACTCACGCCATTTTGTGCTTCGCACTGTTTTGTGCAGTTCACACTCGCGCTATTTTGCGCGTCGCACTGTTTTGTGCAGTTTATCTCTCGCGCTATTTTGCGCGTCGCACTGTTCTGTGCAGTTTATCGCTCGCGCTATTTTGTGCTTTGCACTATTTTGTGCAGTTCACACTCGCAGTATTTTGCGCGTCGCACTGTTTTGTGCAGTTTATCACTCGCGCTATTTTGCGCTTCGCACTGTTTTCTGCCGTTTATCACTCGCGCTGTTGTGCACGTCGCACTGTTTTGTGTAGTTTATCACTCGCGCTCTTTTGCGCGTCACACTGTTTTGTGCAGTTTATCTCTAGCGCTAATTTGCGTGTCGCACTGTTTTGTGCTGTTCACGCTCGTATTATTTTGCGCGTCGCACTGTTTTGTGCAGTTGACACTCGCGCCATTTTGCGCGTCGCACTGTTTTGTGCAGTTCACACTAGCGATATTTTGCGCGTCGCACTCTTCTGTGCAGTTTATCACTCCCGCTATTTTGCGCGTCGCACTGTTTTCTGCAGTTGACACTCGCGCTATTTTGCGCGTCACACTATTTAGTGCAGTTCACACTCACGCTATTTTGCTCGTCGCACTGTTTTGTGCAGTTTATTACTCACGCTATTTTACGCTTCGCACTGTTTGGTGCAGTTGACACTCGCGCTATTTTCCGCGCCGCACTATTTTGTGCAGTTTATCACTCGCGCTATTTTGCGCGTCGCACTGTTTTGTGCAGTTTATCACTCGCGCTATTTTGGGCGTCGCACTGTTCTGTGTAGTTTATTACTCGCGCTATTTTGCGCTTCGCACTATTTTGTGCAGTTCACACTCGCGCTATTTTGCGCGTCGCACTGTTTTGTGCAGTTTATCACCCGCGCAATTGACACTCGTGCAATTTTGCGCGTCGCACTGTTTTGTGCAGTTCACACTCGCGCTATTTTGCGCACCGTACTCTTTTGTGCAGTTTATCACTCGCGCTATTTTGCGTGTCGCACTGTTTTGTGCAGTTTATAACTCGCGCAATTTTGCGCGTAGCACTGTTTTGTGCAGTTTATTACTCGCGCTATTTTGCTCGTTGCCCTGTTTTGTGCAGTTCACACTCGCGCTATTTTGCGCGTCCCACTGTTTTGTGCAGTTTATCACTCGTGCTATTTTGCGCGTCACACTGTTTTGTGCAGTTGAAAGTCGCGCTATTTTGCGGGTGGTACTATTTTGTGCAGTTTATCACTCGCGCTATTTTGCGCGTCAAACTATTTTGTACAGTCGACACTCGCGCTATTTTGCACGTCGCATTGTTTTGTGCAGTTTATCACTAGCGCTGTTTTGCGCGTTGCACTATTTTGTGCAGTTTATCATTCATGCTATTTTGCGGGTCGCACGGTTTTGTGCAGTTTATCACTCGGGCTATTTTTGCGTGTCGCACTGTTTTGTGCAGTTGACACTCGCGCTATTTTGGGCGTCGCACTGTTTTGTTTAGTTCACACTCGCGTTATTTTGCGCGTCGCACTGTTTTGTGCAGTTCACACTCACGCTATTTTGCGCGTCGCACTGTTTTGTGCAGTTTATCACTCGCGCTATTTTGCACTTTGCACTGTTTGGTGCAGTTGACACTCGCGCTATTTTGCGCGTCGCGCTGTTTTGTACAGTTATCAGCCACGCTATTTTGCGCGTCGCACTGTTTTGTGCAGTTTATCACTCGCGCTATTTTGCGCTTCGCCCTGTTTTGTGCAGTTTATTACCCGCGCTATTTTGCGCATCGCACTGTTTTGTGCGGTTTATCACTCGCGCTATTTTGGGCGTCCCACTGTTTTGTGAAGTTCCCACTCGCGCTATTTTGCGCGTCGCACTGTTTTGTGTAGTTTACCACTCGCGCTATTTTGCGCGTCGCACTGTTTTGTGAAGTTCACAGTCGCGCTATTTTGCACGTCGCACTGTTTTGTGCAGTTCACACCCGCGCTATTTTGCGCGTCGCACTGTTTTGTGCGGTTTATCACTCGCGATCTTTTGCGCGTCGCACTGTTTTGTGCAATTTATCACTCGCGCTATTTTGCGCGTCGCACTGTTTTGTGCGGTTTATCACGCGCGCTATTTTGCGCGTCGCACTGTTCTGTGCAATTTATCACTCGCGCTATTTTGCACGTCGCACTGTTTTGTGCAGTTCACACTCGCACTATTTTGCGTGTCGCACTGTATTGTGCTATTTAATACTCGCGCTATTTTGTGCTTCGCACCATTTTGTGCAGTTCACACTCGCGCTATTTTGCGCGTCGCACTGTTCTGTGCAGTTTATCACTCACGCTATTTTGCGTGTCGCACTGTTTTGTGCTGTTTAATACTCGCGCTATTTTGTGCTTCGCACTGTTTTGTGCAGTTCACACTCGCGCTATTTTGCGCGTCGCACTGTTTTGTGCAGTTTATCACTCGCGCTATTTTGCGCTTCGCACTGTTTTCTACCGTTTATCACTCTCGCTGTTTTGCACGTGGCACTGTCTTGTGTAGTTTATCACTCGCGCTCTTTTGCGCGTCACGCTGTTTTGTGCAGTTTATCACTCGCGCTATTTTGCGCGTCGCACTGTTTTGTGTAGTTCACGCTCCCACTATTTTGCGCGTCGCACTGTTTTCTGCAGTTCTCACTCGCGCTATTTTGCGCGTCGCACTCTTCTGTGCAGTTTATCACTCCCGCTATTTTGCGCGTCGCACTGTTTTGTGCAGTTGACACTCGTGCTATTTTGCGCGTCGCACTGTTTTGTGCAGTTCACACTCGCGCTATTTTGCGCGTCGCACTCTTCTGTGCAGTTTATCACTACCGCTATTTTGCGCGTCGCACTGTTTTGTGCAGTTGACACTCGCGCTATTTTGCGCGTCGCACTGTTTTGTGCAGTTCACACTCGCGCTATTTTGCTCGTCGCACTGTTTTGTTCAGTTTATCACTCACGCTATTTTACGCTTCGCACTGTTTGGTGCAGTTGACACTCGCGCTATTTTGCGCGCCGCACTATTTTGTGCTATTTATCACTCGCGCTATTTTGCGCGTCGCACTGTTTTGTGTAGTTTATCACTCGCGCTATTTTGGGCGTCGCACGGTTCTGTGTAGTTTATTACTCGCACTATTTTGTGCAGTTCACACTCGCGCTATTTTGCGCGTCGCACTGTTTTGTGCAGTTTATCACTCGCGCTATTGACACTCGCGCAGTTTTGCGCGTCGCACTGTTTTGTGCAGTTCACACTCGCTCTATTTTGCGCACCGCACTCTTTTGTGCAGTTTATCACTCGCGCTATTTTGCGTGTCGCACTGTTTTGTGCAGTTTATAACTCGCGCAATTTTGCGCGTAGCACTGTTTTGTGCAGTTTATTACTCGTGCTATTTTGTGCGTCGCACTGTTTTGTGCAGTTCATACTCGGGCTATTTTGCGCGTCCCACTGTTTTGTGCAGTTTATCACTGGCGCTATTTTGCGCTTCGCACTGTTTTGTGCAGTTCACACTCGTGTTATTTGTCGCGTCGCACTGTTTTGTGCAGTTTACCACTCGCGCTATTTTGCGTGTCGCACTGTTTTGTGCAGTTGAAAGTCGCGCTATTTTGCGGGTGGTACTATTTTGTGCAGTTTATCACCCGCGCTATTTTGGGCGTCAAACTATTTTGTACAGTTGACACCCGCGCTATTTTGCACGTCGCATTGTTTTGTGCAGTTTATCACTAGCGCTGTTCTGCGCGTCGCACTGTTTTGTGCAGTTTATCAGCCACGCTATTTTGCGCGTCGCACGGTTTTGTGCAGTTTATCACTCGGGCTATTTTTGCGCATCGCACTATTTATTGCAATTGACACTCGCGCTATTTTTGGCGTCGCACTGTTTTGTTTAGTTCACACTCGTGTTATTTTGCGCGTCGCACTGTTTTGTGCAGTTCACACTCACGCTATTTTGCGCGTCGCACTGTTTTGTGCAGTTTATCGCTCGCGCCATTTTGCACTTCGCACTGTTTGGTGCAGTTGACACTCGCGCTATTTTACGCGTCGCACTATTTTGTGCAGTTCACACTCGCGCTATTTTGCGCGTCGCACTGTTTCGTGCAGTTTATCACTCGCGTTATTTTGCACTTCGCACTGTTTTGTGCAGTTTATTACCCGCGCTATTTTGCGCGTCGCCCTGTTTTGTGCGGTTTATCACTCGCGCTATTTTGCGCGTCACACTGTTTTGTGAAGTTCCCACTCGCGCTATTTTGCGCGTCGCACTGTTTTGTGTAGTTTATCACTCGCGCTATTTTGTGCTTCGCACTATTTTGTGTAGTTCACAGTCGGGATATTTTGCGCGTCGCACTGTTTTGTGCAGTTCACACTCGCGCTATTTTGCGCGTCGCACTGTTTTGTGCGGTTTATCACTCACGCTCTTCTGCGCGTCGCACTGTTTTGTGCAATTTATCACTCGCGCTATTTTGGGCGTCGCACAGTTTTGTGCAGTTCACACTCGCGCTATTTTGCGCGTCGCACTGTTTTCTGCAGTTTATCACTCACGCTATTTTGCGCGTCGCACTGTTTTGTGCGGTTTATCACTCGCGCTATTCTGCGCGTCGCACTGTTTTGTGTAGTTTATCACTCGCGCTCTTTTGCGGTTGCACTGTTTTGTGTAGTTTATCGCTCGCGCTATTTTGCGCTTCGCACTGTTTTGTGCAGTTCACACTCGCGCTATTTTGTGCGTCGCACTGTTTTGTGCAGTTCACACTTGCGTTATTTTGCGCGTCGCACTGTTTTGTGCAGTTGAAAGTCGCGCTATTTTGCGGGTCGTACTATTTTGTGCAGTTTATCACCCGCGCTATTTTGCGCGTCAAACTATTTTGTACAGTTGACACTCGCGCTATTTTGCACGTCGCATTGTTTTGTGCAGTTTATCACTAGCGCTGTTTTGCGCGTCGCACTGTTTTGTGTAGTTTATCACTCACGCTATTTTGCGCGTCGCACAGTTTTGTGCAGTTTATCACTCAGGCTTTTTTTGCGCATCGCACTGTTTTGTGCAGTTGACACTCGCGCTATTTTGGGCGTTGCACTGTTTTGTTTAGTTCACAATCGCGTTATTTTGCGCGTCGCACTGATTTGTGCAGTTCACAGTCACGCTATTTTGCGCGTCGCACAGTTTTGTGCAGTTTATCACTCCCGCTATTTTGCACTTCGCACTGTTTGGTGCAGTTGACACTCGCGCTATTTTGCGCGTCGCACTGTTTTGTGCAGTTCACACTCGTGCTATTTTGTGCGTCGCACTGTTTTGTGCAGTTTATCAATCGCGCTGTTTTGCGCTTCGCACTGTTTTGTGCAGTTTATTACCTGCGCTTTTTTGCGCGTCGCACTGTTTCGTGCGGTTTATCACTAGCGATATTTTGCGCGTCCCACTGTTTTGTGAAGTTCCCACTCGCGCTATTTTGCGCATCGCACTGTTTTGTGCAGTTTATCACTCGCGCTATTTTGCGCTTCGCACTGTTTTGTGAAGTTCACAGTCGCGCTATTTTGCGCGTCGCACTGTTTTGTGCGGTTTATCACTCGCGCTCTTTTGCGCGTCGCACTGTTTTGTGCAATTTATCACTCGCGCTATTTTGTGCGTCGCACTGTTTTGTGCGGTTTATCACTCACGCTATTTTGCGCGTCGCACTGTTTTGTGCAATTTATCACTCGCGCTATTTTGCTCGTCGCACTGTTTTGTGCAGTTCACACTCGCGCTATTTTGCGTGTCGCACTATTTTGTGCAGTTTATTACTCGCGCTATTTTGTGCTTCGCACTGTTTTGTGCAGTTCACACTCGCGCTATTTTGCGCGTCGCACTGTTTTGTGCAGTTTATCACTCCCGCTATTTTGCGCGTCGCACTGTTTTGTGCAGTTTATCACTCGCGCTATTTTGCGCTTCGCACTGTTTTGTGCAGTTCACACTCGCGCTATTTTGCGCGTCGCACTGTTTTGTGCAGTTTATCACTCGCGCTATTTTGCGCTTCGCACTGTTTTGTGCCGTTTATCACTCGCGCTGTTTTGCACGTCGCACTGTTTTGTGTAGTTTATCACTCGCGCTCTTTTGCGCGTCACACTGTTTTGTGTAGTTTATCACTCGCGCTATTTTGCGCGTCGCACTGTTTTGTGCAGTTTATCACTCGCGCTATTTTGCACTTTGCACCGTTTTCTGCAGTTCTCACTCGCGCTATTTTGCGTGTCGCACTCTTTTGTTCAGTTTATCACTCCCGCTATTTTGTGCGTCGCACATTTTTGTGCAGTTCACACTCGCGCTATTTTGCGCGTCGCACTGTTTTGTGCAGTTCACACTTGCGCTATTTTGCGCGTCGCACTGTTTTGTGCAGTTTATCACTCGCGCTATTTTGTGCTTCGCACTGTTTTGGGCCGTTTATCACTCGCGCTGTTTTGCACGTCGCACTGTTCTGTGTAGTTTATCAGTCGCGCTCTTTTGCGCGTCCCACTATTTTGTGCAGTTTATCACTCGCGCTATTTTGCACTTCGCACTATTTTCTGCAGTTCTCACTCGCGCTATTTTGCGCCTCGCACTCTTTTGTTCAATTTATCATTCCCGCTATTTTGCGCGTCGCACAGTTTTGTGCAGTTGCCACTCGCAAGATTTTGCGCGTCGCACTATTTTGTGCAGTTTATCACCTGCGCTATTTTGCACTTCGCACTGTTCGGTGCAGTTGACACTCGCGCTATTTTGCGCGTCGCACTGTTTTGTGCAGTTCACACTCGCGCTATTTTGCGCGTCGCACTGTTTTGTGCAGTTTATCACTCGCGCTATTTTGCGCTTCGCACTGTTTTGTGCAGTTTATGACCTGCGCTATTTTGCGCGTCGCACTGTTTTGTGCGGTTTATCACTCGCGCTATTTTGCACGTCCCACTGTTTTGTGAAGTTCCCACTCGCGCTATTTTGCGCGTCACACTGTTTTGTGCAGTTTATCACTCGCGCAATTTTGCACTTCTCACTGTTTTGTGAAGTTCACAGTCGCGCTATTTTGCGCGTCGCACTGTTTTGTGCGGTTTATCACTCGCGCTATTTTGCGCGTCGCACTGTTTTGTGCAATTTATCACTCGCGCTATTTTGCGCGTCGCACTATTTTGTGCGGTTTATCACTCGCGCTATTTTGCGTGTCGCACTGTTTTGTGCAATTTATCACTCGCGCTATTTTGCTCGTCGTACTGTTTTGTGCAGTTCACACTCGCGCTATTTTGCGTGTCGCACTGTTTTGTGCAGTTTGTTACTCGCGCTATTTTGTGCTTCGCCCTGTTTTGTGCAGTTCACACTCGCGCTATTTTGCGCGTCGCACTGTTTTGTGCAGTTTATCACTCGCGCTATTTTGCGCGTCGCACTCTTCTGTGCAGTTTATCACTACCGCTATTTTGCGCGTCGCACTGTTTTGTGCAGTTGACACTCGCGCTATTTTGCGCGTCGCACTGTTTTGTGCAGTTCACACTCGCGCTATTTTGCTCGTCGCACTGTTTTGTTCAGTTTATCACTCACGCTATTTTCCGCTTCGCACTGTTTGGTGCAGTTGACACTCGCGCTATTTTGCGCGCCGCACTATTTTGTGCTGTTTATCACTCGCGCTATTTTGCGCGTCGCACTGTTTTGTGTAGTTTATCACTCGCGCTATTTTGGGCGTCGCACTGTTCTGTGTAGTTTATTACTCGCACTATTTTGTGCAGTTCACACTCGTGCTATTTCGCGTCGCACTGTTTTGTGCAGTTTATCACTCGCGCTATTGACACTCGTGCAGTTTTGCGCGTCGCACTGTTTTGTGCAGTTCACACTCGCTCTATTTTGCGCACCGCACTCTTTTGTGCAGTTTATCTGTAATGACCCCAAAATGCGTAAAAGAAATCACTTTTATTTACCTATGAGATGATGTGTTTGGATTTAATTATATCCATTAGAATTGAAGCATTATCAGTTGAGTTGCGGACTTAAAATTGAAATTACCGACCTTTATGGGTTCAAAAAGTAATATTGAGTACTTGGGTATGTTAATGGGAATTTTTAGAACTATGGGGAAAAATTAATTTGAAATCTAAGTTGTCCGATTCGTTAATGGACGTTTGGGTGATTAACTTTATAATGCAAATTAAAGGCCTTAGAAGTTTCAGAAATCAGAACAGGGGACATATTTATGATCAGCATGATTTTTAGAGTTATCTGAAAAGTTTAATTGAAATTTAATTTTGCGCGATTCGTAAGGCCACGTTTGGTTCTCTTTATTGTGTTATGTTGGTGTGTGTATATTTATATATATATAATGGGTGCCTTATGAGTGGATGGACTCATTACTTAGAATCAAAAAAACAAAGAGGAAAGGGGAGAGCTACGTGAGAGAGGGTGAAATGAAGAAACTCAACAAGAAGAAATATTGAGAAAGTAGAAAGGATTGAAGGATGTAAAGCTCAAGGTATGTGTAATCCATTCTAATTGGTTCTTCTCCTTGATAATTAAGTAGGAAGCTCTTCATGTTCTACAAATTAGGGTTATGTAGGGAACAAGTAAGTGGTGAATGATTAATTAGAATCATATTTCTTGAGCTTGATTATGTAGCTAAATGATCATGTGTGTATATATGTCTATGTATGTGTGAAGATGGGAATGTTATGAAATGAAGTTGTGTTTGTAAATTAAGATCAAAGATTCAAATTGTATGAAGGTTGATCTATGTTGTAAGTCTCATTTACATGATTTTGAACCATGTTTCATCCCTTAAAAGAACCTACTTTGAGCCTTGAAGAAGTGTACCAAAAGTTGCATTTTTCTGCATTTTTCACGCAGCTTTCTGCCCAAATCGCCGCACGTGCGGGGCTTCTTGCCGCACGTGCGGAAGACAGCCTGTTCAGCCAACTTTGATGAAGCATATCTTTTGCATCCGGACTCCGTTTTGAGTGATTCTTGAGCCTAAAATCAAGCCCCGGAAGTCTAGTTTCCAATGGCGCTGGTCTCACTCTCAAATTATAAATACAGAAATAGTTATGCCCAAATTAGTGACGACTGGTCACTTTCTGTCAACCGATTTTGCCCCTTTTCTTCACTTAAACCATTTCCCATCGATTTCTCCTATTTTCTAAGACATGGATTACACCTTATTAAAGCATAATGAGTGGTACCACCATGACTAATTGATTAAATGATCAAAGAGAATAAGTAAAGGATCGAGTATAACCTCATATTATGTGTTGTGCATTGTAATTGTAGATCGAGACGAGGACATTGTACCATTACCACCGGGAACCAATCATTGTGAGTAGTAGTATAAAAAAAGTATATTTTATCTATTGTTGATATTTATTGTTACTAATGCTCTGTTCTTTGTAAGTGTTAGACGAACATTTATGACAATTGAAAATCAATATGAACTGACATGAACGCTGAAAGATTCGTGTACGTCGGTATGATTTTGGAATACTTTATTCTGTTAATGACAAATATTAACCCTTTGTTATTTATAAGCATACTATGTGATTTCTTAAAGGATAAGTGGAACTGATGTTCATCTTCGAAGAATCAGAATAATTGGAAAACTATGTGAATCCATATGAATCTGAAGCTATTTTGTTGTGTTACACATGAATGCAAAAGTTTAACATCATTATGCGACCACATAAGAATATGAATTATTCTATTTTGTTAGGCGCACAATAATGACATAATATGACAAGAAAGGCTCTGTTTTCTGATATGTTACGTTATGACTTAATGAATGTTTACAAGTTTACGTATGTTCTAAGTTCAAGTCTGTTACAAGATTACGTATGTTATAAGTCAAGAATGTTACAAGCCAAGAATGTTACAAGTTTATATATGTGACAAGTTCAAGTATGCACAAGTTTAAGTAAGTTTACAAGTGCAAGTATATACAAGTTTAATATGTTACAAGTTCAAGTATGCTATAAGTCTATGTATGTTACAAGTCCAAATATGTTACAAGTATATGCATGTAGTATATTTCAAGTATGGTTTAAGTATGGTCTCAAGTATATTTCAAGTATGTTTCAAGTATGGTTCCAAGTATATTACAAGTTTAAGGATGTTTCAGGTATGTTTCAAGTATATGTTACAAGTTTAAGTATGTTACAAGGGCTTCATGCCATTTTCAAGGGCTTTATGCCACTTTCAAGGGCTTTATGCCAATATGTTTACAAGGGCTTCATGCCATTTTCAAGGGCTTCATGCCACTTTCAAGGGCTTTATGCCACATGTTTCAAGGGCCTTAGTGCCATATATTACAAGGGCTTTTATGCCACATGTTTCAAGGGCTTTTATGCCACATGTTCAAGGGCTTTTATGCCGCTATGTTTCAAGGGCTATATGCCAACATGTTTACAAGTTTAATGTGAATGATATTCAAGGGCTTAAAGCCATTATGTTTCAAGCTATTATGTTTCAAGATTGGGCCTAAGGCCGTTATGAAATTAATACAGAACCAGACTAACTATGTGAACTCTGCAATTTCACACGCATTGATATATTATGTTTCAAGTTAAGTATCGTTTTGTTTATGTCCTATTATTCACTGAGCCTGGCTTATTTTGTGTTGTCTGTTCTGTAGGTGATCACCTTGGAGGTCAGTCTTAACCCTTGATGCTCGCCTTTCGTTTGTCAACCTCAGTGTGTCCAGGCACCCAGACCAAGCCCATGCATTTCTGCAAAGTTTTGTTAAAATTTAGGGTTAATTGTTTATCCAAGTAAAAATGTATGTATATGACCCCTCTTCTTTAATAATGTTTAGTTATACGCGCGGTAAAGGGGCTGAGTATGTGTATGTGATCCTGGCATGTTAGTAATGGCTCAATGGATGTTATTCTATGATTCTTTTTTATGTTATTAAATGCTTCCGTTCAGGCCCCGTATGATATGTATAACAGGTCTAGTGTCCATTTTCGAATGGGTCATGCCCAAACTTTTAGGGGCGAGTTTGGGGCGTGACAGGTGGTATCAGAGCACGAGTTGCTATCTCACACACGGATCCATTGAGCTTTAGGATGTCTAGAAAAGACTTAGGCATTATGCATGACATCCTTAATGCATATGAAAGGAATTGATAGCAACGATAATGGTATATGTAATGATGCTAACCGTAATGGTTATTATTCATGTCTGTTATACATTTTTTTGTATATAGTGTGAATGATTGCGATGCAGAACATGGTGAGACCTGCAGATGGGATTAAATCGATAAAGTTGCGCAGCGGAAGCGTGGTAAGATTTCACATTGGACGGTAAGACAAGTTATATATCTATGACTAAGTGAAATGTGTGTTATTAATTGTGACTGTAGAATTGATAGATATCTGCGAAGCATCTATTTAGATGACTTACTTATACGATTTAGTGCGTACATAAGATAATATGTGCGATGTGTACTTCCTGTAGCATAGCCACATCCTCCTTATATATCAATGTTTAAACCTACAAGTTCGAGAAGTTATTGTAAGTTGATAGTTGCTCAAATAAGTTTCACACGATACTTTGTAATGTGTTGAAAAGGACTGACTATGATAGAAAGTTATACATATAGTGATTCTATTTTGTTCATGCGTAATCTGTGATCTGTAATCAGGATTCCTTATAAGGAATGGTCGAATAATCTGAAGAACACCACTTATATGATGAGTCTGCCCATATGATACTGAAAAAAAAAAAAAAAAAAAAAACTGCTATGCTACGAGAAAATCGGAATTCTGTTTCTGCATTCTAATGCAACTTGTTAAACGAATCCCTAACCAAGTGTGTAGTATGTTGCGAGAAGTTACGAAACTGTATGTTCTTTGTTTTGATACTATAATGATGATTTGTGGTCACATGTTTTTAAATAGTAAGTATTTTCCGAAGTGATCAAAATGTTATGAACTTTCGACATGTTTATGACCTGATAAGCTTTCTGGATAATTTTCCAAAATGACTAGATACGCTACGAAGCTCCGAATGTTCAAGATATGACAAGATTTCTGAAGGAAATATTTTGCTATGCATGAATGAGTTCTTCATTTGATAATTTATTGTTGCCTACTGATGAAAGCTCTATGTTGAGCTTCAAGCTATTCTGCCCTATCTGGTATAAGTTGAATCGGAGATTATTCTGTCAAGTTTCAATAAGTTTAATGCTATTGAGAATTATTCCATCAACTGATATCTTTGAAAGGCCTGATAAGTTTCTGAGTAATTGTATGTACGTATGGAGGGTTGAAAAACTTTATGTATTACATATTTTTGGGAAATGTTTTTGTCTATGTTAGAAACATTTTATTACCTATGGAACAAGAATATAAGAATTTCATGGTAAATATATTATGTGCTTGATGTCATGATGTTGACTTTGAGATCTTCTAAGCCAGCATGGATTTTGAATGAGTACTACTTTATTGTAATGTGGGAAGTATGACCATTAAGGTTTGATCTGTATTTGATTTTACAAATCCTCTACTCTGACCATGTAATTTCTTGATATGAAATTTAAGTTGGCATTTGGAGTCTGTTAGAGATTTGATTTGAACTAATAAGTTTAATTCAGATAATGAATAAAGAGCCATGAAGTCGTTGATCTAGAACTTAATTGCTACGATGGGTCTAATTATTGTACGGAGTACATACCTTTGAAACGCGAAAATGTCGTGAATATTTCCTTAACCTTTGAGGAATTATGAAAATGGGAGTTATTTGTGAGTTTGAATTATGTTTGATAGGTTATGAGCTGCATGCAAACGACTACTTGAAATGAATTCATTCCTGAATACCCTTAAGTTGTTATAGTATTTGGAAGGTATAACTTTCAGCGTAATAAATTGAAACGTACAGGGGTTGTGAATAATGAGACGATGCTTTGATGTTATTACGTACTAATATCAATTGGGTTACCAATTAGTAAAAAAAAAAAAAAAACGAATTACTTGTGATTTTGGGAGCAACCCCCATTGAAATTGACTGCATAAAAGATGATTGATAAATGTGATATGTTCAAGACAGAACTAGACTTGTGCCAAGGAGAATCAAGTTTGGAGGACCAAACTTCTTAAGGTGGGGAGAATGTAATGACCCCAAAATGCGTAAAGAAATCACTTTTTACCTATGAGATGATGTGTTTGGATTTAATTATATCCATTAGAATTGAAGCATTATCAGTTGAGTTGCGGACTTAAAATTGAAATTACCAACCTTTATGGGTTCAAAAAGTAATATTGAGTACTTGGGTATGTTAATGGGAATTTTTAGAACTATGGGGAAAAATTAATTTGAAATCTAAGTTGTCCGATTCGTTAATGGACGTTTGGGTGATTAACTTATAATGCAAATTAAAGCCTTAGAAGTTTCAGAAATCAGAACAGGGGACATATTTATGATCAGCATGATTTTAGAGTTATCTGAAAAGTTTAATTGAAATTTAATTTTGCGCGATTCGTAAGGCCACGTTTGGTTCTCTTTATTGTGTTATGTTGGTGTGTGTATATTTATATATATATAATGGGTGCCTTATGAGTGGATGGACTCATTACTTAGAATCAAAAAAACAAAGAGGAAAGGGGAGAGCTACGTGAGAGAGGGTGAAATGAAGAAACTCAACAAGAAGAAATATTGAGAAAGTAGAAAGGATTGAAGGATGTAAAGCTCAAGGTATGTGTAATCCATTCTAATTGGTTCTTCTCCTTGATAATTAAGTAGGAAGCTCTTCATGTTCTACAAATTAGGGTTTATGTAGTGGAACAAGTAAGTGGTGAATGATTAATTGAATCATATTTCTTGAGCTTGATTATGTAGCTAAATGATCATGTGTGTATATATGTCTATGTATGTGTGAAGATGGGAATGTTA